>PVLA01002002.1:179779-301949 GCA_004027455.1 Hydrochoerus hydrochaeris | reverse complement strand
TCTATTGAGATGACCATGTGGTTTTTGTTTTTGGCTCTGTTGATGTGGTGTATTACATTTATTGATCTGCATATGTTAAACCATCCCTGCATTCCTGGAATGAACCCCACTTGGTCATGATGTATAATCTTCTTGATGATTTGCTGCATTCTATTTGCCAGTATTTTGTTGAGAATCTTTGCATCAATGTTCATTAGTGAGACTGGTCTCTAGTTCTCCTTTTTGGTTGGATTTTTCTCTGGTTTTGGTATCAGAGTAATACTTGCCTCCAGGAATGATTTAGGGAAGATTGCTTTCTTCTCAATTTCACTGAAGAGTTTAAGTAGTATTGGCATCAAATCTTCTCTAAATTTCTTGTGGAATTCAGCTGTGAATCCATCAGGACCTGGACTTTTCTTTATTGGTAAGTTTTTAATTATGTTTTCAATTTCAATAACTGAAATTGGGTTGTTCAAAATTGCTATATCTTCTTGGTTGAGCTTCAGTAATTCATGTTTCTAGAAATCTGTCCATTTCCTTTGTGTTTTCCACCCTATATGAGGAGAGATTTTAAAAGTAGGTATTCATGATCTTTTGAATTTCCATGGCATCTGTAGTAATTTCCCCCTTTTCAGTTCTTATTGTGTGAATTTGGGTTTTTTCCTTTCTTTCTCTTGATAAGTTTAGCTAGGGGTTTAAAAATTCTGTTTATTCTCTCAAAAAAACAACTTTTTGATTCATTAATTCTTTGTATTGTTTTTTTTTTAGTTACAATTGCATTGATTTCTGCTCTAATCTTTACAATTTCCTCTCTTCTATGGGCTTTGGGTTTAGCTTGCTCTTCTTTTTCTAGTAGCTTGAGATGGAACATTAGGTTGTTTATTTGTGCTTTTCTGTTTTCTTGATATGACAATTTATTGCTATATATTTCCCTCTTAAGACTGCTTTCATTGTATCCCATAAATTACAGTATGTTCTTTCTGTAATTCCATTGAATTGTAGATAATGCTTTATTTCTTCTTTAATTTCATCTGTAGCCCACTGGTTGTTCAAAAGATTGTTATTTAATTTCCATGAATTTATGCAGGTTTTGCAATTTCTTTTGCCATTAATTTCCAATTTCAGTGCACTATGGTCAGATATTATGCATGGTACGATTTCAATACCTTTGCATTTTCTTAAGAATGTTTTATGGGATAATATATGGTCTATTTTGGGGAATGTCTCATGTGCAGCTGAGAAGAATGTGTATTCTGATGTGGTTGGGTGGAACACTCTGTAAATGTCTACTAACTCCAATTGCTCACAGGTATGATTCAGTTCTGTTATTTCTTTGCTGACTTCTTGTCTAGTTGATCCGTTTCTTTGTGACAATGGGCTATTAAGATCCCCTGTTATAATTGTGTTCTTGTGTATTTGGTTTTTCGTGTCCGTTAGTGTCTGTCTTACATAGTTGGGTGCTCCTGTATTTGGTGCATATATATTTATAATTGTTCTTACTCTTGAATTTTTCCACTAATGAGTATGTAGTGATCTTCTCTTTCTCTTTTAATCATTTTAGGTTTGAAGTTCACATTGTCTGCAAATAGAATTGTTACCCCTGCTTTTTTCTGGGTTCCTATTGCATGGAATACTGTTTTCCATCCTTTGACTTTTAATCTATGAGTTTACTTTTGGGTCAGATGTGTTTTTTGTATACAGCATATTGTGGGATCATCCTTCTTGATCCATTCTGTCAGTCTATTTCTTTTATAGGTGAATTGAGGCCTTTTACATTTATGGATATCCTAATATGTACTGGCTTGACTTTGTCATGTTATGTTCCAGTTGTTTGCTTTCTGCTTTTCTCCCTTTTTAATTGGTTATCCTACCTGGTGGTTTCTTTCTATTGTTGTTTTGGGAATTGTGGTCATTTTTATCTCTGTGTAGTATGTCTTTCAGAACTCTTTCTAGGGTTGGTTTGGTGGACATGAATTTCTTCAGTTGTTCTTTTTCATGGAAGTATCTTGTTTCTCCATTAAATTTGAATGAAAGTTTTTCTGGGTACATCAGTCTGGGTTGAAAGTTGTTTTCTTTCAGGGTTTGAAATACCTAACTCCAAGCTCTTCTTGACTTGAAGGTTTGTGCTGAAAAGTATACTGTGAATCTAATGGGCTTTCCTTGGTAGGTGAATTGTGTCTTTCCTGTAACAGCTTTTAGTATTCTGTTTTTATGCTGCATGTCTGAGATCTTATTTATTATATGTCTGGGTGTGGATTTATGTTGATTGTGACATTTTGGCATTCTATGTTCCTCATTTATCTACATATCAGATTCTTTCCCCATGTTTAGGAAATTTTCTTCTATTACTTCTATGAATATTTTGGCTACATCATTTACATTGACTCCTGCATCTTCACTGATGCCTATTAATCTTACATTTTTTCTCTTGGCATCATCTTGAAGCTATTGGATTGTCACTTCATGCTGCTTTGCTATTTTTAAAAGTTCTGTCCTTTCATGATCACTAATTTCGATCCTGTCCTTGAAGTCCAAAATCCTATCCTCAGCTTCATTTAAGTGGTTTTGCAAGCTTTGAATAGAACTTTTTGTTTCTTGGATGTCTCTTTGAGTTTGTTTCATGAATTCTGCATGTTTTCTATATTGTTCATTCAAGGTTTCAATCAGTTTCCCATGCTCCTGTACTTTTTTCTTGATTTCTTTAGCTGTGCTCAGCAATTCCTTTACTAAGTTTGTTATTTCTGTCTTTACACAGGAGAGCACTTCTAATTTGATTACCTCTATAGCCTCATGGAGCTTTTTTTTTATTTTGCTTGCTATCTTTTCAGAGACTCCCAGTGTGTTACTTTTGGGGTCCTCTATTTCAATATCTGATGTACTAGCTTCTGATGGACTAGATGTTTGAGACAGCATTTTGATTTTTCATTTTGCCATTTTCATTCTGCCTAATGTTTTCTGTGTGTGGGAGGGGGTCACCCATACTCTTTTCAGACTCACCAAGGTCTTACAGTTTAGTTGGAGGGGGCTTTACTACTGGCTATATTTACCCACTGTACACCTCTATTTTAGGGGCATACTCACCATACTGGCTTTAGTCCAAGGTTCGCCACCTGGGAGCTAAATTCCAAGTTTTTTCCATGCACTGAGATTCTGCCAGAGTGCACAGTCAGGGCCCACTCACTGGGTCCTGCTCACTGCTTGGCGATTGCTGGGCATGGCCCAGTTGGGGTGCCATCCCTGTGTGAGGCCTGGGGTGGTTGGGACGCAGCATGTGGTCTTACCACCTGAGAGCAGGCTCAAATTTGTTTACCTAAAGAGGAATTTGGTTCATAACATATTTCATGCTCCCCACTAACAATTCAACAAGGTCAAGTAACAGATTAGATTCTGATACTGCTAAGGGTCTTTCTAAACTTGAAGATTGACCCTCTGTAATGCATAACACAAAAGCAAAACTTAGATCAGGTTATAGGTTATGAAGAGTAATTTTAACAAACCACCTAACAATTAGGGGTGCTCACAATCCTCTCTTTAGTTTTCTTTAATTGGCTAGAGTAGCTTATGCAATTCTGGGAAAAATTATGTTTACTTATTTACTGCAAAGGATAGCATATATTATTATTGTAGCATTTATGTATTATGAATTTGGCTAAGTACTTTTACCAGTGAATTTTACACTTTCAGATATTTTCATGTTACTTATAAGCCTCCTTTTCTTTCAAACTGAAGAAATTTCTTCACCATTTATTATAAGACAGATGGGTCTGATAGTGATGAAGTCTCTCAACTTTTATTTCAGAAAGTCTTTGTTTCTCCATAATTTCTGCAAGGCACCTTAATTGGGTGTAGTAATTTTGGCTAGTAGGTATATATATGTTTTATACATATATATCTAAAAGCTTTAGGAATTGCTACTATAGAACTCTTTCTCTTTTATCCTAATGATATATATCTTAAAGTGGTCATTTGGATTGAGTCTGACTCATGGCTTTGACCTTCATATGCCTGCATAATAGTGTATTTATATAGATCTGGAAAGTTTTCTGCCATTATTTTAGAGTGTTGTTTCTACCCCTTCATATTTCTATCCCTCCACTACCTCCCCCTGTTGAACTTCAGTGGCTTTTGTATGAGCTCTCTCTTTCTGAGTTGGGGTTTTATTATGCTTCTCAGTCTGGCCTCAAATTCCTGGGCTCAGCCAACCTCCTGTTTCAGCCACCCGGTGTATGGAACTGCAGGTGTGAGTTCCCATGACACCTTATATTGCTCTTTTGATATTACCCATAAATCTTGTAAATTTTCTTCACTTGCTTTCATCATTTTTTTCTTTCCCTTTCTTTATCACAGTTTCTTTTTTTTAAACACGAGGTTCTTTTTATTTTTATCATATAAAACTTAAGTCATTTAACATCATATAAACAAGCTGAATTATTTGGCAACAGAACAGCAAGTTTCCTTCCAAAGCACAATGTCTGGTTTGTCTCTGTGCTTCGTCCAGGTCATTTGGTACATTTTTTCCTGGGAATTTTTTTTTCCAATGTGATGATTGTATTCAGGGGAAAAAAACCACATTCTAGATTTTAGCAGTACACATTTTATTCATTTATGTACACATACCCTTCGCTAACTTGTTTCAGTTTTGTTACAGCATTCATAGTGATATCTCTCATTTATTATAATCCCCACATGTTTTAAACTCTCCTCTGTCCTCTACTTTTATTTTCAATTCAGAATTTGCACATGGCACAAGTCAGCTCAGTTCCCAATGCTCACTGTGATGAAATCAAATAATCCTCACTGTGATGAAATACTTTTCTCCAGCTGTTAAGAAATAATTATATGTTAACTTAAACACACCCAGAAAAGGTGTCTTAGATATAAGAACTACCAGAGGCTTGCGTAGCAATGATGAGGTACTCTATCACAGTAAAAGATGTTTGTAGACTGAGAACCAAAGAATCTTTAAAGAAAAGACAGAAAAACCATTCATACTAGTCATACAGCAGATTGACTCACAAGCAGAATTCTTCAATACAGATTTTCAGTGAAGCTTTTTATTTTAAATGAACCAGGAAAAGAATATCTAAAAATGATACTATGCATGTGTTTCTTAATTATTGTGATAAAAGATACATACCAAAATTTAATCATCTTATTGAAGTTATATTTTGTATACGTGACTGTTTTCATTTTATTTTATTTTATTTTTGGGGGGGTTAGTGGAACTCAAACTCATGACCTTGCACTTGCCAGGCAGGTATTTGTGCAGCAGTGATATTCCCACCCCTGCCCTTTTTCATTTTTTTGAGATAGCATCTTGCTTTGTAGTTCAGGCTGGCGTTTGCGCTCACTTTGTAGCCCACAATGGCCTTGAACTCATGACGCTTCTCCCGCCTCAGCCACCCAGTGCTGGGATTATAGACATGTGCTACCACGCCCAGCGGTGTGACTGTTTTCTTATGCTGCCTTCTCACAGAAAGTCTATATTGTTCAGAAAAAGAATTATCTATTACCAGAGGAACGATCTGTCTCCATTTATAGTGAGGTTAGTTACAACTGCTTTCAATATTCAAATGTCAAAATGTTGGAAGGCAGAAATGCATTTTGTAATTAAATATATGGCAGTATACATTATCTTTCTCATATCTCAGGAAATTATTTCTTTTTCAAATGTGACTTCAGGGGTATGGATATAACTCAATGGTAGAGTATTTATTTTGCATGTGCAAAGCTCTGGGTTTGAGCCATACCACCCCTTAAACATTATGACCAAAAATATAATGCATCTCACAAAGGGAACCATCTACTCACAAGCTGAGGGGTTTATATACCCTTCCCAAGAAGAATATGAACACTGAAAAAACGTACTTCTGTAATACAGAATCATTTGTCATTATTAAGGACTTTAATGTACTTTACTTGGTGTAACCAGACTGTAATCATCTTTTAAAAGAAGCACAAAACAGTTAGGTTTTTGAGATTTAAAAAAAAAATTTAGACACATTCTTGCTGTGTAGTCCAGGCTGACCTCAAACCTGCACTTATCCTGATTCAGTGTCCCAAATACTGGAATTAGAGCTGTGCACCATCAGACCCAGCTTGAATTTCTGAGAGTTAACATTTTAAAGAGGTACTAAAAAGTCCTATTCTGACTGTTCTGGATTTTCTCACAATATCCCACTCTGTGTCCTTCCAGGTGCACTTTTATCTTGCTTTTTCCTCTTTTTTTTCTTGGACCAATTAGTCTTGTCTTGCAGAGACAGTTATTTCCCCCATTCTTCACTCTTACTTTTTCAAATAAACTTTGTTATCTTAAAAAAGGTTCACACTTGTGACTAATATTTGTATTACTTCTTATAAACATTCAATAAATTTTTCACAGCATTTTTTTTCATTTTTGAAAGAGACAACATTTTTTTTGTCTTCAGACAACTTCCTTTTCTTCACAAAAACTCAAGGACATTATACAAATTTGCTCTTATTTTCTTCTTGTTCAGTAAGTCTAAAGTAAGGATAGGTGAGAATGCCAAATGATGTATATAAAATGCCAAGATCCGGATGAATTGACAGTGAATCCTTAAATAAAATATATCCTCCACATACAATAATGCAGAACTTAAAGTGTCTGAACATGTTATAGGTGACTGATGAAGTGTTTCCAATGACTCAATAAATAGTTAAGTTCATCATGATAGAGATTGCTACCCAGACAGCAACACCAGAATCACGGCAGAAACAGAGCATGGACCAAATACTCCTCCCTCTCCAAATGCTGGCTCAGAGGAAGTCACAGCAACCAGCAGTGTAGCAGATGATGTTGGAGCCTGGTAATATAGCAACTGCATTATGTTTACTTGCAACTCAATCTGTTTGGTCCCTACACACACCTGAAAAAGATACATAACTAAAACACAAAGAGCTGCCCACACCATTCCAAGGAAATTAAAAATTCACATTGTAATAAGAATTTAAAATTACACCTAAAGTTATAGGAGTCATCGTAAGCTGAACTCTGCTGGAGAAGCTCTTCAGGAGTCACAAGGCCTAGATGGCTATAGTCACAGGCATTGTCATGGCCTTTGTCAGCTGATAGGTGCCGATGGCGCCGTTCTGCTGAGAGAGGCAGAAAAGACCGCTAAACCACACAAGCTCACAGCCAGGAGGAAGAGGTTGGAAAGCATGCAGGCTTTTGGGGAACAAAGATGTCCAGCTTCTGGCAGATGGACAAGTCTAGCCAGGTGACCATGAACTGTACCAAGGTCAGGCTCATGCTCTGAAAGCTGTGGTAGATATAGATCCATTTGTTGAGGAACATGGTGCAGATGGACACCAGAAGGTTGAGTAGGAGTCCTGCAGCCATTTGCAGAATGGCTCAGCCAGCTGTGCTACAACCCCTAACCTGCCAGGCCATACAGCCTCCAGGAGTGGGATCTGTCAGCCCAGGCTGCTGTTCTGGCTGCTGCCTCACTGTCCCTCCAGGGGGAGGTGGCACCAGTCTGGCCCAGTGGGGAGAACCAGACACTGCCCACAGTTTCTTTTGTGTACTTGATCAGTTTCACTGCTGTTGATCTTATTTGCACTGATTTCATTTATTGGACAATTCAGCACAGGGGTTCTGTTTGATGTTTTATTTTATTACACCAATTTCTCTAAATTTATCTGATACATTTCTGAATTGAATGCATATGTTCTTGAAGTTTGCTGAGATTCTTTAAAATGACTATTTCAAGGTCAGGCACATTCAAGGTCATATGACTATAGACCAAAAAATTACTTTGAATTCTTTTTCTGAGCATTTCTAACTCATGATTATTTTAGATCCTTGTGGACATATGTCAGTATCTGCTTATTCATGAAAGCAGTGTTTATTGCAGTCTTCATAATTTTGCTTTGTCTTAGAGTTTCCTTCAATAGTAAGCCTGTCTGGAAAGCAGGTCAGCCATAACTATTGGAGTCATTGTAGCATTAGGGACCTCACAAAGCCCTGGACTGCTGTAGTTAGTGTAACCCAGCGTGGTGTTCTGTAGCTAAAACGGCTGGCATAGACCTGGAATAGATCCAAAGCCCTTGGTCACCGAGGTTCTTTCTCTGCCTCTGAGGTCTGTGCAGAAGCAAATGAGACTACAGTTGGCTAATAATGATGTGGGTCTGAACTTTTTTAGAAGTTTCCATCTGGCTTCACAGCAAGATCATGGACTCATTCTTTAGGTGTGGACCTGGGTTGAGGGGCCATTGGTTCTGTCTAGTGCTGGATTTTATTTTAGTTATCTTTATACTAGGGTCCAAGTGTTATGCTTACTTCCCTGCCATTTGCCCAGTGTTTAGTGTCTCTCTCCTATGTTGCCTGGCGTAGGGTAAGAGGTAATACAGGTAACACACTATTGATTCTATTGCTTCAAAGTGCCTTTTCTCATTACTATGCTACAGCTAAGAACTGATTTCTCAATTTTTTTAGCTCTTGTGATGGTATTTTTATATGTGGATACTTGCTCCAATTGGTGTTTCCGCAGCGGAATGATTGCCGGAGAGTTTTAGCCTGCTGTGTTGCTCCATCTTGTCTTAACAGTTGTAAAGGATATTACAATGGCAAACATGAACTGTCGGATGGAAAAGCAGAGGTGCAGAGCTTCCATGTACCTGGGTGCGTCATTCACCATTGTCGTTTGTAGTTAACTTGATCTTTAGCCCTACTCCTCTTGGTGGAACTTTGGGGTGGGGTTGCTGAAAATGAAGCTTCCAGTCATATGGTTGATTTCACTGACAAGCAATACCCCACGCTGAGGTGATCCAGGAATATATTAGCCATCACTCATTTCATTCTCATGTAAGAAGACATTTATCACTTTGGAGATTCCAAGTATTTAGCACGTATGTTCTAATGAATCTAGAAAACGGCAAGACCAACAAGAATTATTTATTATAAGCCACAATATCACATGTTCTCCAAAAGTAGTAACCAGAGCTAGAAAAGATACTAAACACAGTTCGACCTCTGACTAGATGAGTACAAGCCTCATGCAAACAGTTTAACAGAAGGAAAGTTTAACACAAGGTATAAATCCTTTTATTGAACCTACATTGCCTTATAAATCTGGTAATTTTTAACCTGAATCTTTATGCATACAAAAAGTAGAAACAAAAAAAAACACTACTAAGAAACAAAACAATCAGTGTAACCATTGTTAGTCATGACACAGATATTGAAACTGTCAGTGTGAAATTCTAAAGTAATGTGTGACATTAAAATTTCAAATGGAAAGGTTAGATTGTAGGCAAGATAATATGTGAAATTTTAACAGAGAAATGGAAAGTATAAAATAAAACAAAATAGATATAATAGTTACAAAATTTGGAGACATATGAACAATCCTTTAATTGGATTACTGACAGATTAGGGGAGAACATGTTATTTTGAAGATAAGAGAAACTGTCCTAACTGAAACACCAAAAGAAAAGTTCATGGTTTTGGGGACTGAAGATTAGGGACACTTTGATCAGGAAATGTCATCAGATAGAAGTTTTGTGGATAATGGAATGGTTCTAGATCATAACTCTGGAGGTAGAAACATGGTTCTGTATATTGATGAAGTTCCATAAAACAGTATATCAAAAATTGACTTGTAAATTTAAAAAAAGTAAAAAATAATCCTGATTCCTGGAATTATCAAACTACATCTCTGGGAAGGGGTGGTGTCAATGTGATTTTTCTCTAAAGACAAACTCCGCAAGAGTTGCCATTTTTGCTGGTGAGGTTCCAAAACTGTGCTGCCATTTGTAAATAACTGGGATCTTTAAAAAGTACTTACATCCCTCTCCCAGCTGTAAGCACTGTACAGTTGTGGTATGACTATCAGAATTTGTAAAAGAAAGTTTTGTGATTCTAATATGCAGCTAAATCTTGGAACCCAGTGTTCCAAAACTATTTTGCATCAGAATCATCTGAAGGACTAATGGACAGGTCCTATTTCCAAGGAATCTGTTCCAATAGATACACCCTGGAGTTTATAAATTTGTATTTTTTAAGAAATTCTCAGGTGACACCTATGTTATGGGTCCTGTAAAAACTGCTTCTCAATTACTACTCTGTATAAAAATCACTAGAGTTAAAATAGTCCGATGATTCTATTTGAAGTGAAGCACAAAATTTTACATTTCTAATGGGCTTACGGATGATGTTAGTGGCCTGAATACTAGCAAGGCTCATTAGAAATTTATATGGCTTGTGGAGTGGCAGCAGCAGCTGGTGATTTCTGCGAACATTTGCAGTATGAAAAACACTGCAATAGAAATTGTTGAGTTGTAAGCATTTTATCATCTGCAAGCTGACTTTCCATTAGCCAGCACGCTAAACTTTGATCTATCTCTTGGAGAATGGTCTTACTCTCCAAGGTACATGACATTTTATTAGTTTATAATGAAATATACAAGAGTGTAGAGGAATATCAGTACATCAAATTCCTTTGTACTATGCAAAATCACATGAAGCCAACCGGTTGAAAGATGGCTTAATGACTAGGTAACACAACTTGAGTTCCAGTAATTTTATAAAACACTCATCACATAATGTAAACTAAGTCACACACACACACACACACACACACACACATATGATTTTTATGCACATATGATTTTTATAGTCAAAGCAACTCTTTCCAGGAGTACATCTGACAGATTTTCCAACACTTTTCTCTTCCATCATGACAGACAGGATTTTGGCCTACACAATTTTTGCCTTTTAGTGTTATGACTGTGGGGATGTTATGTTGCATGACAAAAGGGGAATAAGATTGAAGTTAGGACTAAATCTATTAATCTGTTAATTAGCTGACCTTCTGATATCCTAGATTATCCAAGTTGACACAACATAATTGTGTGAGATCTTAAAGTAGAAAATATAGGCAGAAGTGTAACTTAACAAGTTATGATGCAAAGTCTCAACATACTGCTGGATGAATATGGAGGAAGAGCTCCATTGTCTAAAAGCTAGGAGCAGCCCTCAGTTCATCTAATAAGAGAACAAGGACCCAAATTCTATAACTACAAAGAACTGAACTGTGCCAGCAACTTATATGGACAAGAAATGGATTCTTCCCTGGAGTACGTGTAAAAGAATATACCCTGATGATGCCTTAAAATTGACCTAGAAAGCTCTGTTCTGGACATATACTCAATAGAACAATAAAATGATAAACTCATGAAGTTTTAAATTATGAATATCAGGTTAATTTGTTATGGCAGCAAGAGAAAGCTAATATAGACTCTTTTTCCATTTATCTATTGTTGGCTATATTTCTTTTGTGGGAAATTACCTTGCTCTGAATGCAAATAACCTCAATAAGGGTATAGGAAAAATCTATTCCATTATGGTATTACTTTTACTTACAATAGTTGCATATTTATATTCTATACCATTAAATTATTTTAAATTATAATTCTCAATTAGCTGTTTTTCCTCTCTTGTTTTCAAATGTGTATGGTGGGCTTATGTATTGATAAAAACTTTGATGATTAAAATCAAAATATATTGGCCTTTCATACTAATGATTTGTGTCCATGGCTTCAATCATGGATTGAAAATGTTTTGATGAGGACTGTACTACATGTATACAGACTGTTTTCTTGTCATTAATTTCTAATCAATATGGTACAGCAAGCATTTATATAGAATTTATATTGTTTTACATATTATGGACCATCTAGAGATGATTTAAAGTATACAGTGAGGAATATATGTTGATTACATGAAAATACCACACTGTATTCAATTAAGAGACTTTAGCATTTACAGGCTTTGGAATATATGTGCAGTCTTAGAATATCCTTCTGGAGGGATATCTGTACACACACACACACACACACACACACACACATGCATGTGCACACACATACATGCACGCCTAAAGGGTAAATATTTTCAAAATAAGCATTCTATTCTTTTTTTTTTTTGGCTTTTTGAGACAGAGTTTTTCAGTGGCATTGAGTAAGGACCCTGGTGCACCACCAGAAAGTTATTGATCAATATTTCTTTCATCCTTCTCCTAAAAGATATAAGTGCTGGGCTGGGTATTTAGCTCAGTGGCTTAAGCGCCTGCCTGGCAAACATGAGATTGTGAGTTCAATCCCTAGTACAAAAAAAAAAATTAAGTGCTTTTACCAGGGTAACTGTACATTGTGAGGAAGGGAAATGATCAGGACACTGATTCTAAACTGCCAGTGATTCCAGGAGGTCCAAAATCTCATTGTGACCTTCTACTAAGTATAGGGCCCTATGGAGGTCAGGCAACTAGTTGACTTTTAGTAAAGTTTCACCTCATCACGGGTCCAGTATGACCCTGAATCCGTCTTTTAGTCATTTCTCCTGTTCCTGGATGTATAATTGGGAGAAATGTATTTTGTACTTGTCATAATCCTCACATTGGTTCCCTAACCCTGTAGTCTCTCACAGCCACTATGGTGGGAAAGGCCAAATGAAAACCAAGAGTTGGCTTTACTTGGTAAAAGAGTAAACCAAAAGCAATATCAGAACCCTGAAGAGATTGCAGAGATTAGTGTACTACCACGGACTTGAAAGGTGTAAAGGTGGATTCCACTACATCTCCTTTTAATTTTCTGATTTAATCTGTGCAGAAGATGGAGAGGTCTTGGGGAATGACAGTGGGTTACTATAAACTCAATCATGCGATGATTTGTATTGCAGTTGCTACACCAGACTGGGATTCCTTGCTTGAGTAAATTAACATGCATATTGCTACTTGGTATGCAGCGATTGATATGCCAAATGATTACTCTATACCTATCCACAAAGACCATCAGAAAAGCTGGAAAGGACAGCAATATACAGTTAACATCCTGCCTTGGGATTATATTAACTCACCAGTTCTGAGTCACAATTGACATTTTCAGGAATCTTGATCACATTTCTTTCTCAAAATTTATCATATTGGTCCATTCCTTGATGATATTATGTAGATTGGATGAAATGAACTGAAGGTAACAACCACTCTTGACTTGCTAGTAAAGCATTTGCAAGCCAGAATATGGGACATAAATCAAATTAAAACTCAAGGTCCCTCTACCTCACTGAAATTTCTAGGAGTCCAGTAGTGTGAGGGATTCAGAGATGTCCATTGTCAGGTGAAAGATAAATTGTTGTATGTGTCTCTCAACAAATAAAAAAGGAACACAGTGGCTACTGGTCCTATTTAGATTTTGGAGGCACTATGTCCTTCACTTAATTATTTTACACTGGCCCATATACAGAATGACATGGAAAGCTGCTAGTTTTGAGTGGGACCTAGAAAAAGAGAAAACTGCAGCAGGTCCAAGCTGTTCTATAGGTTGCTCTTAGACTAGTGTGAGCCAGTAGATCCAATGGTACTAGAAGTATCACTGGCAGGTAGGGATACTTTTTGGGGTCCCTGGAAGGCCACCATAGGTAAACCACAGTGGAGACTTTTAGGGATTTGGAGCAAGACTCTGTCTCTTTGAAAAACAGCTCCTGGCCTGCTACTGGACACCTGATCATGGAGCATCAAGTTATTATGTGGTCTGAGCTGCTCATCATGAATTGAACAGCATCTGATTCACCAAGCCGTGAAATTGAACATGCACAACAACAGTCCATAATTAGATCATGACTGAGTCAAAGCAGGTTCAGAGGACACAGTTACATGAAGTTGCCCAGATGCCCATGGCACCTACTTTTGCTATCTTGCCTTCTATATCCCAGCATGCACTTATGGCCTCATGAGGTATAAGATATGATCAGTGTTAAAGGAAGAGAAGACTAGGGCCTGGTTTATGGATGATTCTCTTTTTATACCTGTTACAAACACACACACACACACACACACACACACACACACACATGCACACTTACATATTTTAACTTTCTCAAGAAGTATCAAGAGATAGTTTGTTTGGGTAGCTGTTTCTATGTAGTAAAACATCCTTCTTCAACCCAGACCATTAACTCTCATAACCAATTAGCTGTCGCCTAGAATGTAAGGGCACCTTTTATATGTCATGTTGGCAGCTCTATTCAGACCCAGTTAGTGGGTCTCAATAACCACGTACCATAAGCTTCTTTTTTTAGTATCAAACCACAAATGAAAATAAGTAATATAATTAAATAGTTTATGGAAAAGTCACTCTTCTAGCAATCTAAAACCAAAAGTAAATGTAAGACTATTTAATCTAAACATTTAAAAAGATAACATTTTAATGTAGGGCAACTTGGGTAAAGAGAAGAAAAAAATGACCCCTATGTATTTATGCCTCTAAAAATCCTAATGCAGCTTTATTTTATGAATGAAAACGTTAGAACACGGGTTAGGTTTGATATAGAAAATAACATGCTTTGACCAGCCACAGAGCTTCTATAATCAAACATTTACAAAGCAAGTAGTTTTTCTTCTCCTTCCTTTAATGGAGAAATTACGGTGAGATTTTAATATTTGAAGATCATCGTGGCATGATTTGAAGTTAATTTCTGAACCAACAGAGGCAAATTAGCTTTTCAGGATTTTGGAAAGGGTGGGAATCAAAGTATATTTTGTGCTGGTGTAATAAAATACCTAAGGTTAGGTAAAAAGTAGAAACTTATTTTTTCATAGATCTGGAGACTGAGACATCTAAAAATCAAGATGCCAGAATTTGGTGTCTGATAAGGGCTAGTGCTTCAGGGGGAAGGGATGCTATTCTCACCTGGCAGAAGACAGAAGGCCTAAGAGTAAACTAACCACTTGCTTCTTTTATGAAGTTGTTAATCCCGTTTATAAGGAAAGTGCTTTCATGACCTAATCACCTCCTAATACCTTCAACATTTTAATTTTGAAGGAACACACAACAAAAGCATAACATAGAGACAGAGAAATGCCAAGGCCAGGACCAGGTTCACTAAGAATTGTATTAGGAATTTTTAGAGCATTGCTAGGTATTAGATTTAGGAAATAGATAAGAACTTTAATGATTGTTCTACAGAATTTATTTAACATATATTATATGTATTTAGCATATGTCAGAATCAGTTTACATTTTTATTTTTATACTGTTCTTTTACTAAAATAAACACAATCATGAATTGTGATGTTTGATTACCATATAACAAGCTTGTAGAATTCAAGGACTTTCTCTTTGAACAGCTACATAAAGTTTTTCTTTTGAGACAATGAGCTATATTGTAAACCTACTTAAATCTCAAAAAATCATATCATGGAACCAAACTGGCAGCCTTCCCAGGTAACAAATTATCATAAATATTGGTATGAGTTCTTAGCCTGGTTGCATAGTGTATTTTCCTAGTAATGATTTTAAAAGCACCAATCCTTTCCCTAACCTATCATTTCCAGAGATCAGTAAACACAGGGCAGTGTTATTTTTAAAATGTTTTTTATTCATGTTCTTATGATGTATGTGCAGTTTTGAGAACGTCCATGTTTTCCTGTTAGATGTGCACATAAATTGCATGGGATTTCTGATACATGGGTTTTAATGTAGAAAGTGAGGAAGGACAGGGCAAGTGATTCCGGAGGTGTGTGTTCTGGGTTGACTCAAAAGATGCTGTTCCGTGAACTAGGCAGAAAAAATGGTCAAGTTACGTGATTGATATAAAGTCATACAAATATCACATAAAGTCAGAAAATATGTAAGACAATATTACTTTTTATAAAAGATCCAGTAACAATAATCATGTGTTTAAAAAATGACGTAAAACATGAGGCTGAGGAATATCATAATGTCGATGTGTCAGTGGAATGAGGCAGTTTAGAAAACACATATTTAGTTTTAGAATCTAGAGCTATAATCATGCAGATAGGCAGTCAAAAAGCTGAGGCTTAGTCAGCTGTGTAACAGGATTCATTTATTTATCCACTGAGCAACAGTTCCCAGCATCTCACAAGTCACTACAGGTTCAACAATAAATCAACACAGAGTTAGTGTTCTCAGAAACTTGCATTCTGGTTAGTGCAGACAGACAAAAACACAATGAAGAAACCAATAAATATATAGATCAGTCCTCACTCCCCTATCTGCTGTATACATGTTTCAAGATTTCCTGTGAATGTCTAAAACTGCAGATAGTACCAAATTCTAACTATACTATACTACTGTTTTTTATTCATGTACCTATCTATCCTTTATTTGTCCTCTATCTATCCATATATCTATCTACCTATCATCTAAAATTTAACATGTTATCATAATAAGAGACTAGCAGTAATAATAATAAAATAACAGTTATAGCAATATACAGTAATAAAATAGCAAATATCACCCTCTTATATTTTGGGGTCACTATTAAGTAAAATAAGGATTGCTTGAAAACAAGCACTGTGATGTTACCACAGGTGATCTGATAATCGACAGCTACTCCTTAATACTGGGAAGGTAGCACATACAGCATAGACCCATTGGGCAAAAGGATGATTCACATCTGAGATGGGTTTCAGTGAGAAGGCATAAGATTTTTATTACATTACTCAGAATGGCTTGTAATTTACATTTTGTGCATTGTTTATGGAATTTTTCATTTAATTTTTTGGTCAAATATGGCTTTTATTAGTTTGAGGTGACACAATTTTATATATTTTTTGTTATTTTAAAGAGAAAAGCAATGATACAAAATTCATATATTCATATTATCTTCAAAGCAGTCACTTAGATTACAAAATATAGGCATGAAAATGGTTCAAAAATATAAGCATGAACCTTTCTTTGCTACAAGCTAATTACAACTCAGTAGTATAACTATCTTAACTATCATATATATATATATTTTTCCTTTTCCCTTACTTCTTTTCTCCATTACCCCAGTTCCAGCTTTCTCTTTCCTTTTGAACAGTTTCTTCCCATGTCACAGTATCTATTGTACAGTTTGGATCTTATTTACTCTTTCAACTTCTTACACTAGGGAGCCAATACAATGTTTTCAAACGTGAGTCTGATTTAGTTCACTTATGAATATGGTCTCAAGTTGCGTCCATTTATCTACAAAAGTCTCCAGTTTATCCTACTTTATAGCTGAATAGTAGATTATTGTATAAAAATATCACAATATTTTATCCATTCTGTAGTTAATGGGCACTTGGGTTATTTCCAAAATTTAGCTGTTACAAATAGTGCTGCTATAAACATGGGTGTATATATATCACTGTGGTATGTTGTTTTTAATTTTTCTGGGTAAATACCCAGAAAAGGAATATCTGGGTTGAATGGAACCTTTAATTATAGTTTTTTGAGGAATCTTTACACTGATTTCCTCTGTTGTACCAGTCTACACTCCCACCAACAATAGAGAAGAGTTTCTTTTTTCCCCCATAATCTCATTAGCATTTGTTGCTGGTCGATTTGTTGATGGTAGCCATTTTTTCTAAGGTGAAGTGGATTCTCATTGTTATTTTAATTTGCATCTCTCAAATGACCAATGATGTTGAATATTTTTTCATATGTTTATTTACAATTTGTATTTCTTCATCTGAAAAGTGCATACTCATCTTAGATGGACATTTTTGAATTGGATCTTTGAGTTTACAGGATTTGATTTTTTTTGGTTTTTGTGTTTTTTGATACCAGGGATCTAAATCATGACCTTGTGCTTGCCAAGCAGGTGCTTATGTCACTGAATTATATCTCCAGCCCTGAGGGATCTGATTTTATTTTTCAATTCCTTATACATTCTAGATATAAGTCCTTTTTCTGAGAGACAATTGGCTGAAAAGTTTTTGCATTCTGTGGGTTGTCTTTTTACTCTGATGATGATTTCTTTTGATGGGCAAAAGCTTTTAATATGGTGAGATCTTAGTTGTTAATTCTTTGAAGTATTTCCCATACAGTTTGAGTTTTGTTAAAACTATGCCTTCGAGTTTTCTATCTTACTTTGTCTCTCAGCAGATTTTGTTTCAATATTTAGATCTTTGATCCATTTTGATGTTAGGTTAGTGCATGGTGATAGACACGGGTTTAGTTAAATTCTTCAGCATGTAGAGAGCCAGTCTTTCCAGCACCATTTATTAAAGAGGTTATCTTTATCCAGTGAATACGTTTAGCCCCTTGGTCAAAGACATGGTGGCTGAGTGTGTTTGTACCTCTGTCTGCATTTTCTAATCTGTTCGATTGATCCTCAAGTCTGATTTTTTTTTGAAGGTACCATGCTGATTTTATCACAGCAGCTTTGTAATATAATTTCAAATCAGGGATTATGATGTCTCCTGCCTTACCTTTGTTGTTCAGAAATGCGTTTGCTATTCTAGGTATCTGTTGGTACCAAATAAATTTTAGGAAGGCTTTCTCTAGTTCTGTGAGGTATAATAATGATATTTTGATTGGAATTGCCTTAAATTTAAATAACACTTTTAGGAATGTAGCCATTTTCAGAATGTTGGTTCTTCCTTTCCATGATGAGGGGATATCTTTCCATTTTCTGATATCCTCTTTATCTCCCTTTTAAGAGTAGTGTAATTTTCAATATAAGAAAATGTATTTTACTTTCTTTGTTAGATGGATTCCTAAATATTTCATTTTTTTGGATGTGATTGTGAAGGGTATTTTCCCCTAATTTCTCTCTCAATGAATTTGTTGTTTGTGTATAGGAATTTTATGATTTTTGAGTGTTGATATTTATCTAGCTATACTACTGATTTTGTTTATTAAATCTAGAATTCTCTTGGTGCAGTTTTTGGGGTCTTCTCTGTAGAGTATCATGCTATCTGCAAATAATAATAATTTGGCTTCTTCCTTTCCTAACCTTATTTCTTTTATTTATCTCTCTTGTCTAATTGCTCTGGTTAATGTTTCCAGAACTATATTGAATAAGAGTGTTAATAATGGATATCCTTATTTTATTCCTGATTTTAGGTCAAAAGCGTTCAGTTTTTGTCCATTTACTAATATATTGGCTGTTGTTTTATCATATATGACTTATATAAGATTGAGGTAAAGACAGTCTAATCTGATTTTCTTTTTTTTTTTATCATGAATAAGTGCTGGACTTTGCCTAAAGCTTTTTATGCATCTACTGAGATGATGATGTGATTTTTGCCTTAGGCTCTGTTGATATAGTGTATTACATTTATTGATTTGCATATGTTGAATCATCCCTGAATTCCTGGGATGAATCCTACTTTGCCATGTTGTATAAACTTCTTGATGATTCACTTCATTGTTTGCTAGTATTGTATTGATGATTTTTGCATCTATTTTCATTAGGGAGATTGGCCTGTAGTTCTCTTTTTTTGGTTGTAACTTTCTTTGGTTTTAGTATAAGGATAATACTTGCTTCCAGGTATGAGTTAGGTAGAATTGCTTCCCTTTCAATTTCACTGAAGAGTTTGAGTTGTGTTGGTATTAAATTTTCTCTAAATTTCTTGTAGAACTCAGCTGTGAATCCATCAGGGCCTGGGATTTTCTTTGTTGGTAGTTTTCTAATTACATTTTCTATTTCATTAACTGAAATTCAGTTATTCAGAAGTTTTAAGTCATCTTGATCCAGCTTTGATAATTCATATCTCTCTATAAAACTGTCTATTTCTTCTGTGTTATTGAACCTATGAAAGATTTTTGAGATAGGTATTGATGATCTTCTGCATTTCCACATGATCTGTGGTGATTTCACCATTTTCATTCCTTATTGCATGAATTTGATATTTTCCTTCCTGTTTTGATAAGGTTGGCTAGGGATTTATCTATTTTATTTATTATTTCAAAAAACCCCACAACTCTTTAATTCATTTATTTTTTGTATTGTTTTCTTAGTCTCAATTGTGTTAATTTCTGCTCTGATCTTTATAATTTCTTCTGTTCTTTGGGCTTTGGGCTCTTTTTTTCCTATAAATTTGACGTGTAGCATCAGGTTATTTGTACTCATTCTGTTTTCCTGATGTTAGAATTCACTGCAATAAATTTTTCTCTGAGAACTGCTTACACTACATCCCAGAAGTTCTAGTAAGTTGTGTTTATATTTGTGTTTTCTTGAAGATATTGTTTAATTTCTTTTTTAGTTTCCTCTGTGACTCATTGGTTATTCATGTGGGTACTGTTTTCCATGTGTTTATGGAGCTTTTGCAATTTCTTTTGCTATTGATTTCCAATTTTATGGCACTCTGGTTAGATAATATGCATGGGAGAATTTTGATTTTTTTTGCATTTACATAAGCATATTCATTGGGCTAGTATATGATCTATTTTAGAGAATGATCCATGTGCATTGAGAAGAAAGTATAATTTGATGTTGCTGAGTGCAATACATCTTCTAAGTCCATTTGTTCACGTTTGATTTAGTTCTGTTATTTCTTTGCTGATTTTTTGTCTATTTGGTCTGTTGCTTTGTGACAATAGGGTGTCAAGGAATTGTATTATTGCTTATTTGAATTTTCATGTCTATTAATATTTGTCTTACTTAGTTGGGTGTTCCCATATTTGGTATATATATATATATGATAGTTATCCCTTCCTCCTGAAGTTTTCCCCTAACAAGTGTGTGGTGACCTTCTTTATTTCTTTTGATCATTCTTGATTTGAACCTCACACTGTCTGTAAATAGAATAGCTACCCATGATTTTTTCTGAGTTCCTGTTTCATAGAGTATTGTTTCCCATCTTTTGACTTTGTCTATGAATTTCCTTTTGAATTAAATGAGTTTTTGTATATAGCTTATGATTGGATTCTGTTTCTTGACCCACTTTGTCAGTCTGTTTCTTTTAATTGATGAATTGAAGCCATTTACATTAATGATTACAACCAATATGTGTTTGTTTATTTCTGCCAAGTTATCTTTCTGCTGTTGATTCTTTAGATTTTTTTTCCTGTGTTTAATTATTTGTCTTGCTTGGTGGTTTCTTTCTGTTGATATTCTTGAAGCTGTAGGCATTTTTATCTCTGTCTAGAGTATCTCACACAGTTTTTGTAGGATTGGTTTGGTTGTCATGAATTCCTTCAGTTGTTCTTTGTTATGGAAGTAACTTATTTCTCCATTAATTTTTTTCTCCATTAATTTTGAGAGATAATTTTGCAGGGTACATCAATCTGGGTTAGAAGTTGTTTTCTTTCCAGACTTGAAATATTTCACTACAAGCTCTTCTTGACTTGGCTGTGTTGAAAAGTCTGCTGTTTTTCTGATAAGATTTCCACTTATAGGTGATCTGTTTCTTTCTTCTAACAGATTTTAATATTCTGTTCTTGTGCTGAATTTCTGGGATCTTGATTATTATATGTTAGTGTTTAGATTTATTTTGGTTATGGATAATTGGAATTCTATATACCTCATTATCTGTATGTCAGTTCCTTTTCCTATGCTTGGAAAGTTTTCTGCGATTACTCCTGTATATAGTCTTATTTCATTTGTGTTGATTCCTTCTTTTTCGTTTACACCTGTTGAGTTATATTGTTTTTCTTTGCAGCATCTTGAAACTGCTGAATTGTTATTTCCTTTTTCCTTATTTTTTAAAGATGTTTCCTTTCTTGATCACTAACTGCAATTTTGTCTTCAAGCTTTAAAAGTCTATGTTCACATTCATTCAAGTGATTTTTACAGCTTTTTATAGAATTTTTGATTTCCTGGATATCTGTTTGAATCTCTTTCATGCATTCTAATTTTTTTCTTATTGTTTGTTGAGGATTTCTATAATTTTCTAATGACCCTCCATTTTAAAAATATATCTTCTTGAAATATGCTTAGCATTTCTTTCATTATCTTTATCATTTTTTGTTTTACCTGGGAGATTATTTCTAATTTGATTTCTTTCATAGGTTTGTACAGTTGTTTCTTTATTTCAGTTGCTATCATTTCAGAAATTTCAGGTATGTCACTTCCACTTTCTTCTATGTCCATGTCCCCTGAATTTATCTGGAATGGGCTGGAGGCTTGAGATTGCATTTTGTTCCTTTGTTTTTTTTCATTTTGCTGTATTCCTCTGGAGCAGCTGGATGTCAAGTCCCTGTTGCTTCCTGTGTTGACATTGGCTGCCTGTCCATGAGGGGTCTCCCTGGCTGTGTGGGGGTAATTGGGCAGGCCTTCCCTATGCCCCGATCATGTCACCAAGGCTCCCCAGCTGGCTGAGGCTCACTGGGTGAGCTTTTCAAGGCCCTGCACAGTGCACAGAGGCTCCCCAGTTGGCAGAGGATCACTGGGTGGGCCTTTCCTGGCCCTGACGTGACGCACTGAAGCTCCCAGGCTGGTTGGAGTCACTGGATGGGTCTTTCTCAGCCCCATGCAAGCTCATCAAGTCTCCCCAACAGGGTAAGGTTCACTTGGTGGTCCTTTCCTGGGTCATGCATGGTGCAGTGAGGCTCCCCATCAGTATGTCAAATTCTTTATCCATGCCTGGGAAGTTTTATGCCATTATTTCTGTGAACAAGTTTTTTAATGACATTTGCACTGTCTCCATATTTCTCACTGACTCCTGTCAAACTCCAGTCAAGCTGTGCTTCATCTTGTAGCTGTTGGACTGATTTTTCATTGTATCTTGCCATTTTTGAGATATCTTTCTTTTAATGATTACTAACTGCAATTCTGTCTTTAAAGTCCAATATTCTGTCCTCTCCATTTAGTAAGTTGTGTATAATTTCAATGGAGGTTTTAATCTCTTGAATTTCAGTTTGGATCCGAATCGGTTTCATGAATTCCATTTCTTTCCTACATTGAGCGTTTTTTTGTTTCTATCATTTTTCTAAGCTCATATATTATTTTATCTGTCTATAATATAAAATCATCATTCCTTTTTGAACCTGAGAGGTTCTTTATAGCCTTTTCCAATTGTTTTTTCACTTCTGTTGCTATCATTTCAAAAGTTTCAGTGTTTGACTTCCAATTTTATCTATTTCATTGTGCTCTAAGCTTATTCTGGGTAGACTGGAGGTCTGGAGCTGCATTTTGATTCTATGTCTTATTATTTTCTATTTTACCTTTTTTACTCTATTTTGTTTTCTATGTTGATGCTTGCTGATTTCTTATGAAAATAGCTTCATCACTTCTGTAAGTAGTCTTCTTATTTCATTTGATCTAGAGGGATTTTTTTTGATAGAAGATAGGTAAAGAAATGTAGAAGAGGAAATAGCGAGGTACAAACACAAACTAAGACCTTAAACAGAGCTAGTTCAAAAGGATCTTTACTTTTCAGATCACAAGTCTTCCAGTCTGGTTTTTATGATTGTATCATAAATGCCTTTCAAATTCCTTCATTTAGCTCAATTAAAATGGCACAGAAGATATAATCATTTATTTTCGAGGTTTCAGTGTTTTCATATAGACACAACATAATGATATAATGTATTTATTTTGCATATATTATTGAAATATAATATCAACAAATCAGATGTTATTATACAAGGGGTATAGAATACCAAAGATAATATAAATATACAAAGTTATATTTAATGTAACAAGTATGCATGAATATTTTTTGTAATATAAATAATACCTAAAACTTGTAATGTGTTATTATGTGTGATATTAATATATTATTAAAATTATATATTGAAATGGATGTTATACATGAATAACACATAAATATAAACTATATCTATAGTATATATTATGTAATAGTTGAATAACATTAATATATAATAAACTATATGGTTTATATACATAGGTAACTATAATAAAATTTTGTATAAACATATTTATATCTAATGATTTGTAAGCTATATATACTACATATTTTAAAGTCCCAGAAATATACTTTTATTTGTAATTTTCCTTGTGAAGGCATCTATAATTTTTTAAAACTTGAAAATATTCTTCAAATCAGAGTTAAACAACCTTATTAAATGTTTTTAAAAATGATGAGCTGTTTTAGGAAACTTAAACACACACAAGAAAACTTTGACGTTCCAGATGGGGAGAGATGATTTAGACTTCAGTGCACTCCCAAAGCCTGGTGAATTTGCCCAGATGCATCCCTAGTCCACAGAGGTCCCCAAGATTCAGCATGAGTGCAGTAGCCAGGATGCTTCTTGATTATGTGGGCCTGAGACAGGCAGCCTGAGTTGACAGGTGGGAGAAATTAGGTGAGATTAAGGTGCCAGTCTATCACATCAGCCTCTCCTTTTGTATGTCCAAAGCTTTACCTTTGTTACAAAGAATTGGTAAAGTCTGACGATTATTAAAATACTATTGTGTTATTCATGATTTTCCCCAAGAATCAATAGAATGTATGCATCACTACAGATGAGACTCATCCTATGGAAGTGGCTGATGTAGCTGTGGAGGCAGGAAAGTCTTGAGATCCGTAGTAAGCAGCTGGAGTTCCAGAAGAGTTCACTTTGCAGCTACAGTTCAAACAACAGCCTACCGGAGACCAAGTTGAGTTCAAAGGTGAACAAGAAATGCCCTCCTGAATACCTTGAGCATTCAAGCAGGAGCTCCCTCCCATCAGAAAGAAGACCATTATGTCGGTTCTATTCAACCTCCTCACATCAGGCTTATCCACATTAGGGAGAGCAATCTATTCCATCTACTGATTCACATGCTACATTCTTTCAGAAACGCTCACCGGCACACTGAGAACACGACCTAATTGAATGTGTGAGTACCCTTATCTACTTAAGTTGATACAAAAATTTACCAAAATAACAAGAATAGGTTTACCTTGGAGATATTGCCAGTTCAGCTCCAGCAGTAAAGTAAATGTTGCAATAAACATTCTTACGAACTATTTTGTTTCTACTACATATACAAGTTATGTTTCCTTTTTACTGCAGCCTGTAAAGTATGCAGTGACTATGTTTTTAAAAAGTACATAACTTAATTACAAAATTTTTATTACTAAAAATGCTAATGATCATCATGTTGTAATCTTTTTGTTGTGTAGTCTTGCCTTGATGTTGTTTGCTGACAGAGAAGGATAGTCAGTACTCAGGATTGAGATAGCTGTGGCAATTTTGTAAAATACAATAAAGTTACTGTATTGGTTTATTCTTCCTGTCCTGAAAGATTTCTGTCTAGCATGTAATATTGTTTGATAACATTCTATGCACAGTGGAACTTCTTTTCAAATTGCAGTCAGTCATCCCAAGCCTGCCACTGGTTTATCCATTAAACTTATGTTTTATTTGAAATCCTTGGTTGTTGTTCCAGTAATGCCTGTGGTAATAGATTCCTTCTTAAGGAACCACTTTTTTTTACTCATACTTAAGAAACACTCCTTATTTGTTACAGTAATGAGGATGTGAAATAATGAGAATGTAGCAATTCAGTCACTGCTTCCGATTCCACTTCAATTTTTTCCTTGTTAAAATGTGCACTTTTAGAATGTAATGTTTTATGTTTTAAACAATCTTTACGCAGTGGTTATATTTTAACATTATGTCACAAAATAGTGTGAAAAATTGCTTTCCATAGTAAACTATGAAAATGGAATTAACACCTTCATCATCAAAATCAACTTGTACCTTTCTAGCCTTGGAATCTCAGTACATTTCACTGAGGCTAGCAGAGTTTGAAGCTGATTCATGTGATGAATAAATCTAGGGAAAGGAACATTTTTGTTGAAATTAAAATTTAAAAATCACATAGATTTACTTTAAAGATTCTAGTTGAAAGTAAAACACACAGACCAGCCTGGTTAATTCTTTTATTAAAAAGTGATGTCACTTTTTAATCTTAGAGACAAATCTGACATGTTTAATTTCTTTGTAAAGTTTAACTTAAATTCTACTGTTATTTCTACCATCTTTGCATTGTTGAACTAATGACCCTCCCAAAGACATCCATGATGGATCAATTTTTTCCCAATTCCTGTTGGTATTGATAATATTAACCAGTCTCATGAATCACAGATATAATTTTGCTTTGCAGTGCTAAGCATAGAATGAGGGCCACATTTATACTAGGCAAGCACTCTACCGTCATGCTAAATTTCCATCCCCACAGATGTTCTCATTGACAGCTAGAGTAATGAGGCCTTTCTAGGAAGATTTCAATTTTCCTTGCCCAGGTCTATTAAAAGAATCACTAAGAACTATAATTTTATTGAAGTATAATTCTTGAATCATTAAACTTGAAAGTCAAAATTACTCCTTCATATATATTTTCTAAAATGTATGCTGTCAGTAGGCCTGGAAATACTAACCTTGTACATCTCTATCAATGGTTTTGGTGACCAGTACATTATCAATGGGAGGTAATATTTTGAAAGGATTGTTTTTTTTTTTTCTGAGCAGTAGGTCACAACAGTGGATTAAAAATATTCAGTATACCGTGTCATAAACAAATTTGCCTTATTTGATATAGAAAGCCCAGGCAGAGTAGATTTAGCATCATTCCTAAGGATCCTCTGACTTTTAAAAAATAGTAAATAATCAACTTTATTATTTCCTTACAAGAGATTTAACCTGCACTTTGAATATCTGAAGCCAGCACTGATTTCTCCTCTCCAGGTATCAAGTCTTGAATGGTGTCTTTTTTCAATAGAAGCCAGTTTGGGCTATATTAAAAATATATTGTTTAAATTAATCACCCTCATTGAATTTCTAGCTAGATCTTTTGGATAAATGGCAGCAGCTTCTATATCCGCCCTTTCTGCTTCAGCTTGCACTTTGATGCTGTGGCAGTTGCTTCTTTCCTTACATCTCACAAGCTAAACTCTGTTTCCTTGAAACTTTCTTCAGCTTCCTCATGTCTCCTAGTTTTCACAGAATTAAAGAGAGTTGGGGAGTTGCTTGGAATCAAGTGCCGCCTAAAAGAAATGTGTGGCTGGTTTGATTTTCTATCTACACTACTAAAATTTGTTTCACAACAGCAATAAAACTGTTTTCCCTTCCCATTAATCATGAGTTCACTGGAGTAATTCTTTTAATTTCTTTCAAGAACCTTTACTTCACATTTATAATTTGGCTTAATGTTTGTCCAAAAAGAAAACCTCAGCTTTCTTGCCCATCTCAGCATTTTTGTACTAAGATTAAACATTTCCAGCTTTGAAATTTAAGAGGGAGACATGAGATACTTCTTTTCACTTGAAACTGTACAGGCTATTGTTCTGCTATTAATTCATCTAATTTCAATACTGTTTTTTATTAAGGCAAAGAGAGCTCTAAGGAGAGGAAGTGATCCCCTAGGTGGGGATGGGCAGCTGGTGAGACAGCCAAAACTCATACTTTCTGAATGAAGTTTACTGTGTTTTGAGGGTCAGTTCATGGCATCACAAAATAATTACATTGCTAAAAGATCACTATAACTCATATAATAATGATGAAAATTTTGAAGTGTTAGAATTAACAGGATGTGATACAGATTCACAAAGTGAATACATGTTATTGGGAAAATAGTGCAAGCAGCCTTGTTTGGAGCAGATTTGTTTGCCACAATCTTAATTTTGTTTGTTTGCCACAAATCTTTAACTTGTAAACAAACATATTATCTGATAAGTACAGCATATCAAAGTGCAGTGCCAACCATTATGCCTGTATTAATCTAATTGAATATAAAATTGTGAAAATGTTTACCAATTATCTGATACTTTTTAAAATTTTTATTTTTATTAGTACATGTTTGCAATACATGATTACATTCATCCCAGGAAGTTGTTGCATATGCATAAGACATTTTAAATCATTTCTCACTCTTTTTCCTATACTCTCTCTCTTTTCATGACCCTCTTCCTTTTTCTATCTTCTTATTTTCTATTATTTATCTCTTACTTTGTTCTTTATTTATACTTTGGGTTTCTCATACAACATATTCTAGAAATTAGGAATCTGAGTTGTAGCTAGCAACATTTTTTTTCATTCTGTAGGCTATCTTTTTACTCCATAGGCTGTTTCTTTTGCTATGCAAAACTTTTTAACCTGATATGTTCATATCTCTTAATCAACAGTATTATTTCATGTGCAACTGGGATTCTGTTCAGAAAGACTTTGGGTACTACTTGGTTATGGTGCATGATCTTTTTGGTGATTTGTTACATTCTGTTTGCCATGAACACATTGAGAATTTTTATATCCATGTGTGCATTAAAAAATTAGTCTGTAGTTCTCTTTTATAGTTGGGTCCTTATATTGTTTTGGAATCAAGATAATGCTAATTTTCAGCAATGATTTTGGGAGTTATCCTTTCCTTTATGTTGCATTAAAGCATTTGAATATTATTGGCGAGGATCTTGTAGAATTCAGCAGTGAATCCATTTTTTAAAATTAGTGCTTCAATTTCATTGCTTATCACAGAATTATTCAGGGTTTTTATGATTTCTTGTTAAGTTTGGTAATTTGTGTATATCTAGGAATCTTCATTGATGATTTTTTAAAAAGTTTTTGAAGTAGTTACTAATTAATTAAGTAGTTACTGCTTAATTTTGCTGATATCTATTGTGATTTTGCCTTTTTGATTTCTAGTTATATTGATTTGGGTCATTACTTCCTTTTTATTTGTTAAGATTGGTTAAATGTGTGTGTATTTTATTTATTCTTTTGAATAACCAGATCCTTAGATACTTTGAAGTATTTTTTAGTCTCAATTTCATTAATTTCTGCTCTGATCTTTTAAATTTTCTTTTTGTATTTGTCTTAGATTTGAATTGTCATTGTCTAGAAACTTGAGAGGCTTCATTAGGTTATTTACTTGAGCTTGTTTTTTTAGGTGTGGATATTGATAGCTATAAATTTAAAAACATTTTTTATTTAAAAAGAAAAAACAGAGAAATGTAGAAATATTACAGAATTTAAAAAAAATGATAAACAATACGAGAGTACTGGTTGATAAATTACATATTGTACTTTTAGAAATAGTTGTTCAAGTTACAAAATTAGAGCATACAAAGTAGACATTCAAGCAGTGAGACTGCAAACAGATCTGTTCAACAATCCAACAAGAACTTAGAAGTATGGTTATCAATCCTACACACTTAAATATTCATGCAGTTATATCTTTTATAGCAATTCCTACTTCCTCTCTTTTTTTTATTTAAAGAGAAACAAAAGCATGGAAAAGGTAGAGATAATACAGAATGTCAAAAAAAAGATAAACAATAAGAAATCACTAGTTGATAAGTTACATATTGTCCTCTTAGAAATAGTTGTTCAGTGTTATAAAATTAAAGCCTACAAAGTAGTTATTCAAACAGTAAGAGTGTAAACAGCTATGCAGGCATGAGTCTCTACATGTATTTCTATCCTTTCTGTATTAGAAGGAAAAACAAAGCTTAGCAAGACAAAACAAAACAAATTCCTATGAAAACATGAAACCAAAAAGTCATATAAAACCACAGTACAAGGTGATCTACAATGATTACCATGTTGTTTCTTATTATCTTCAATAGAATTGTCTATATCATTAGGCATAATTGAATATAGCAGTGTAATTTAATATAGCAGTATATAACAATATTAGTAAAAATAAAACATTGTAGACAATATAAAAACTTCAAAGGCAGGTAATAATCAAACCAGAGTGGATATTCTAGTGTATCTTGTCATCTTAAGTGCAGTTGCCTATACTCTCAGACTTGATACTATCAATCATAACAGCTTTGAATAAAATCTATCAATACAAAACAGTGATCCAACAAACCAGATTCAATTACGATCAGTCATGGTAAAACAGTGTAGGTTATACAGAGCTTTAGATTAAGTTAATAGGAAATTAAGGGTGATTACCGTACTATATCCTGTTATTTTCGGGATTACTGTCTGTGCCCTCAAATCTAGTACAGGTAGAATGACTGAAACAGAATATAATACATCTAAGCAGAGTAGTGTGAGAAATGTGGGTTTTAAATCCTGGAGCACTATTAACAATATAGTGTATCAAGGCCATCTATGTTAGAGATTCTAGTCATCCTTCTCTGCATCATTTCTGCTATGCTATTTTTCTGCCTTTGTTTGTCTAGTTTTCTCCTTCATTCTACTGACTGCCCCACTCACTGAGGCCTTCCTGCCACTGTTCCTAAAATCCTGGTATTTTTTTTTCTCTCTCTCTAGAATGTCCTTCAGTATTCTCTGTAGGGTTGGATTGGTGGTCACAAACTCCCGCAGTTCCTCTCTGTCATGGAAGCATCTTGTTTCTCCATTAATTTCTAGTGACAGTTTTGCAGGATACATCAAGCTGGGCTGGAGGTTATTTTCTTTCAGGGCTTGGAATACTTCATTCCAAGCTCTTCTTGATCTCATGGTCTGTGTCGAGAAGTCAGCTGTGATCCTGATGGGCTTACCTTTATAGGTAATCGGTTTTTTTACTCTGACAGCTTTTAATATTCTGTTTTTCTATTGAATTTCTGGTATCTTGATTATTATATGTCTGGGTGTAGCTCTGCTTTGGTTGTTGGTGGCTGGGGATCTGTATGCCTCACATAACCAAAAGTCATTTTCTTTTCCCATGCTTGGGAAAGCTTTCCTTAATTTTTTCTGTGAATAGCCTTTGTAATTTGCCTGTATGTATTCCTGTTTCTTAGTTCACATTTCTTATTCTTAAATTGTAGATTCTTTTGTCATCTTCTAGCCTTTGTATTGTTACTGCCTGTTTCCTTATTTTTTTTAAGAGATCTTTCCTTTCATGATCACACATTGCAAACTTGTCTTCAAGTTTTGATAGTCTATCCTTAGTTTCTTTTAAGGAGTTTTGCCAGCTTTCAATGGAGTTTTTAATTTCCTGGTAGTCTCTTGAATCTGCTTCATGTATTCTATATTTTCTTTATATTCTTTATCAAATGTTTCTTTCCTTTTTTTGTGTACCTCCCTTCTTTCATCTGTATCTTCCTGAGAGATGCTTCCTGAGAGCATTTTTTTTTACTCTACTCATATCTTGCTTTACCTGATTTAATATTTCAGTTTTGAGCTTGTCTACAAAGTGCCGAAGATATCTCTTAATGTCCATTGAAGCCATGTCTGATGTTGTGTGTTTGCCGCCCACAGTCTCCCTTGTTTTTCCTTCTCCTGGATCAGTGATCTCAGGGTTCTGGGCTGGCGGCCTCCTCTTGCCTCTCTCTCCTGTCATGGTCCCTGCTTCCTCCACACAGGTGTTCAGTGCAGGTCCCAGCCCCCTTCCCTGTTGGCCATGGTTCCTCTGAAGCATGCGGACAAGGGACCTCTGCCCTCTCCTGCTTGTCTCTCTGCACTGGGCCAGCCAAACTTGAGGGGCCTTCACCTGGTTAGTGTGTGCTAGGCACAGGGAATTGATTTGGGATGGCTCATTGTGTCCTCGCCAGGGGTGTGACCCAGTCCAAACAAATCCCACAAATCTATCTTGGGGAGGGAGCAACCAACTGAAGTCACTGTTGCTCCCAGTTCAGGCTCCTCCAGCCCAGTTCCAACATGTCATCCATTTGGTTTCACCCTTGCTGTGTGTGTGGGGTCTCATTCCCAGCACTGACCATGGATTAATGAAGTTCCCTTTGCTGGCTCCGCTCTCTGTGAGGTTCACCAACCCCCATCTTTAGCACTACTGTGGTTCCTGTGAGTGTAGGCGGGAACAAATTTGGGTGGCTCTGCTGGCTGGCACAGATTCAAGCTGGCACAAATTCAGGCCAGCACAAACTTGGCAGGTCACAGTTAAAACACTGTGTCCCACAATTTTTAGCTGTTTCAGTTGTAGTCCTGATGTGTTTGATAGGCTTTTTTATGTTTTAATTTCTTCCTGTGTCAAGAGGATCCATCTTTCTCTGTCTGGGTCTCTCCAGGGTGTTTTATTCTGGCGTATGAGTTGTTTCTCCCAGGAGGCTTTGTATTTTGTTGCTCACTGATCGGCCATTTAGACTTCTTATAGCTATAAATTTTTCCATTAGGATTGCTTTCATTGTGGCCAAAAGTTCTGGAACATTATCCTGGCATTATGGTTTGATTTTAGTATTTGTCTAATTTCTTCCTTGATTTTTGTCTGTGGCCCATTGATTATTCAATGGTATATTTTTTAATTTCTATATATTTGCATAATTTATGGGAATTATTTTGGTACTGATTTCTAGTGTCATTGTACTATGATCTAATAATATGCCTGAGATAATTTTAATTTTTTGTATTTATTTAAGCATGCATTACAGGTTTGCATGTGGTATATTTTAGAGAAATTCTATGTACTGCTGAGATGAAAGCATGTTCTGCTCTAATTGTGTGAAGCAATCTTGATATCTTTTAAGTCCATTCTTTCAAAAATATGGTTCAACTCTGCTAATTTTTTTTTCTTTTTTTGTGTAGGGGGCAGTTCTGGTTGATTCATCTTTGTGCTTTTGAGACAGGTTCTTTCTTCATAGTTTACCCTGGCCTAGAACTCACTATGTAGTTCAGGCTGGGAACAAAATAAGAGATATTTTTGCCAAATGCTGGGGTTAGTGACACATGCCACTGTGCCTTGATGCTTTGTCTACTTGTGACACTGGGGATTTTTGTCTTCCACTATAACTATATTGGTCTGTTATGTACACTTGTGCTTGTTTTGTGACACCAGTGTTCAGTGCATATATGTTTATAATTATTATCTCTTTTTGTTTACCTTTTCCCTTAACTAATAAGTAATACTTTATTTGCTTCTTCTGATAAGTATTGATTCACAGTCCACTTCTTTGAAAATAGAACAGGTATTCCTGCTTCTTTTTGGGTTTGTTGCATAGAATATTGTTTTCCATTCTTTGATTTATATTTTATTGTAAGAATTTCATTTTGGATTATTTTTGTTTCTTGCATACAGCATACCACTGAGCTTTTCCTTTTTGATTCCATGTGCTAATATGAATATCTTTTGATTGCAGAGTTGAGACTACTCACATTGAGAGTTTTTACTTAAATATACTGACTTAGTCCTGTCTTTGCAATTTTTTCTCCCTTTGCTGATTCCTGTTTTCCTGCTTTTTGCTTAACTGTTCACCTTCTCTAGTGCAGTCATTCTATTTGACTTTTTTGGCATTGTTGTCTTCATTATCTCTAAGATAACCTTGAGAATTTTAGGGGTGCTAGTCTTGTGGTTCTGAATTTCTTTAGGAGTTCTTGGTCATAGAAACACTTAAATCCTCTATGAACTTTGAAAGACTGTTTTGTAAAATATATCTGTCTGGGTAGGGAGACTTCTTTTAAGGCTTGAAACCCTTCAGTACTAGCTTTTTTGACTTCTTTTAAGGTTTGTGTTGCACAGTCTACTATCTGTTTCTGCCCTTAGATCCCCAATCTCCCAAACAAGTGTACCACAGAGGTTAAATAGACAACTATATGATTTTTTAGGGCTCCAGGAGGGTCAAAACCCTTTAATTAAGCTCACAACTCTGAGGGCTAAGACAAAGATTTCTCTGGATCAGTTCATTTTTAATAGGTCAAACAAGGGGCGGAGAAACTGAGGAAAGTGCAGGCAACGAGCAGGACCTTGGAGTCACTTCAAGGTCGTCTCCCAGTAATGAGTCAAGTCAATTCATTAGAACTGTCTTATCATGAAGGCATGGTAGAAATGAGACAGTAGAAGTAAATGCTGCAGCTGCAGTCTGTATCTTACTTAATTGGGGTTGGAGCCAAGTGTCCACAGCTGTGGCCTTATCATGCACTTTGAGGTATCTATGACCTCAAAAATTACTACAAATCTCATCCAGGATCAGGGATTCATAGAGGTTCACTTACTATGAATCAGCTCCCATGGCCAGCCAAGGGGCTGAGGCCTAGGACAGACTCACAGATAGACATAGAAAGCCAATTATTAAAATTTAAATCCTGCTCAGAGCTGCTTCATAGTGGTTTGCAACAGTCTGCTATAATTCTAATGGGTTTATATTTATAAGTAACTTGTAATATGCTCTGTATAAGGCTAATGAAGCCTCTGAGTTTGTCCCAAGGTCAGGCTGTTTGTGTTAATTTGGAGATGGTATTGTGTATTGCAGATGGTGAAGATCCAGTTCTCTGGAAATAAACTGTTGCATTGTCGATGACAAAAAGACAAACAAGATATTGTCATACATTAAAAAGTAATTATTAGCAACAATTTGAGCAACAATAATGTCAAAGACAAACTGGATATTGACATACCAGAAGTACTAAAAAAAAGCTCTATCACCATTAACAACTGAAAAGAGATCTAATAGACACAAAAACAAACCAAATACTGATATACATAAAATAACTGCTAAATTCAATAGCTATACCACAATAAACAATATAATACAATTCATCAAAATAACTGTAAACTAAATATCTCAATATTAATAAATATTAATTGTAATACTAGTAAAGATAGAAGGGGTAGAAGAAAGTAAAAGAAGTAGAATTTGAAAAATAAAGAAAAGGAAGATGAGCAGGAGAAAAAATTGAGATAATCTATCCTATTAAGGATAAAAAAGAAAATTAGTAGAGTTGTAAACAAGTAACAAAAAAGAAAAAACATGATAGAAATAAAAACAGACTAAAAGAAAGAGGAAAAGAAGAAAAAATGATGAGAAGAGAAAACAATATAAAAAGCAAAAAGAAACTAACATCCTTCAAACCATTAGGGGAAAAAAAAAGAAATGAGTAAAAAGATTCTCTGTGTTTTGAATAGGTGATTTCTTTCCAGGGTCTGCAGGATTGGAGTCTACGAAAACCGGAAGAGGGACAGTGAGTGGCCACTGTCACCTATTTTGTTTCCACACTCCCAATTTTGTGTGTGAATGCTGGCTTCCCATTCCATGCTGAGCACACTTAGGGAATGGTTTCTACACAGAAGCTATGTTGATTCCATCTGTTTCCGCTTTCCATGTCAGCTGTGTTTCCGAGTCACAACTTTCTCCACACAGCTTTTCAGCATCTGGCTTTGTGAACGACTTACCCCTCCTCACTCCAGACATTGCTCCATCTGTATTACCTCAGGCTGTGGCAACTGCTCCCTCTGAAATCCAGTCATGACTGGCCTGGCTTCTCAACCCTTAGAACAATATCCCTGTGTCCTTCCTGGCCTAAACTTAAACTTCTCACTTGATCTACATGTAGTCCCCACCTTTGTGCAACTGTCTCTTATAGCTATCTCCCACCCAGTCTCTGTAGAAGGGCAAAGATTTTCAGATTTCAACAATTAACCCTTCCCCAAATTGGTTTCCAATTAAGCCTATCAAATATGGCCATAGTTGCATGGTAATTTTTTCCAGCTCTTCCTTGCCATGCAGATGAAGTCATGATTGGAGAAAATTTTGTTATATTTTTGCAGTTTACAATAACAATGGACTTTTCCTGGGGTTTGCATGGCCAACTGGCTCCATTGTTTCATTGCATACTGAGGCTAATATATTTCCTGGTTTCAGGCTACTTGGTTTCGGAGAATTCTTATGGATGTCAACAACAATAAGAAAATGCTGCATAAGGACAAAATGAAGTTTCAGGGTGTGATTTCATATCACAGTACTGCCACTAGGCTAACATTAAGTAAATGGAAGTTTAGGAAGAATTTGTTCAAATGAGAAGGAAATCAAGATCTGGGGAAATGAGATAAAGGAAGGAAGGAAAAAGAATTTTACAAAAGAGGGAATATTGGGAGAAAAAATGGAAATCAAGCTTTTGTAGATAGGAAGAGAAGAGCTGAAGGGGGGAGGAATGGAGAAAAAAAAGAATTAAGATATTTTATATACAGGTACAAACTGTCCATGATAAATGTGATCATTATGTGGGGCAAATATATACTAATAAAATTAATTTAAAAAATGAAATAGATTATTTATGGCCAAGGAAGATTCTCTTTCCCTTATGTGTCCTTTGTTATGATGACATTCTTTGGTTTCTATCCAGTAGTAGAATCTCCCCCATGAGGCTTGTAGAATCTGAGCATATAACCAGTTGAACAGAAGCCAGCAGCTAACCACAATCTTCCCGTGCCTTTCACAGGAGTAGAATCGCTTATGTTTCCCTGGAGAAAATATTGCACATACAAGGCTGTTTCAATGATATGATCAATAGTTTCTGAATAATAATAACCAGAAGAGAATAATACTTCAAAATGCAATGGCAGCCCCTATCTGGCTCTGAGTTCCCCAAAGTAAGAAAATAAGTATAGCTCAAATTTAATACATAACAGCTTGTGGATTAAGAATTCTCTTATTTTCTATTGCAGAAACATAGACTGTTTCATGGTATCTTTTACTGAGAAAGATAAAGACCCTGGTGCCAGCGTCAGAAGCAGTGCTAGAAATATTTTGGGTGAATTTTTAAGTAGAGTATAAAAAAGACAAAGGAATGGGATAAAAAATGCAGTGAATTCTATGTGTACTCTTATAATTGCTTGTGTATTACGTAATTGTTGGCTTCAGGGTCAGTAAGGCTTTGTGAGAATCCCAGCAGGTGCAAGTACTTATTTTAAGACTTCAAAATCATTATGAAAAAAATGTTGGTGGTAAACAAAGGAACTGTAATGCTGTTAATCCTAAAGCACATTTTTAACTGATACATTCAATCTATGGGCTACAGGAAAATAATAGGCAAAGCACAAAGTTTGTGATTATTTCAGAGATGATAAGACTGTTCCAGGCCTTGGGAGAAGAATTTCCTTCAAACAATACTTGTGGATTTAAACCAAAGAATGAAAATCTTGCTCTGTTCCCAGAATGAAAGGGATAAATGTCATGCAACTATTTTTAACCCATTTAAATACAATTGTGGAGGTAGCATCAGTAACATCCAATAATGAATCTATGTTTTTTGGAATGTGAAACTTACATAATTTGGGGTATAAAGGCAAGATATAGGGTGCATGAATATAATAAAAATGTATTGAAAATGTTGAAGGTTACCCAAAATAGTACATGAAATTAGGGATATGGTTGAGGTGAGGGACCGGTGGAGAGGGAAATGATTACGGTGTGTTATCTGCATGGATAATTCTGCCAAAATGAAACTGATTGATTCCATAATAATAATATGGAAAAAAATAATAAATTATACAACTTTTGAAAAATGAAAATACATACTCAATGAATACACTTTTTGACCTTCACACAACTGTGGAGGAATCTATAGAATGTAGAGGTACACTTAAATATTTAAGCTTCTTAACTTCATAGTGATTTTATTGCTCATAGGAACTATAATACAGAATATTAAGCCAAATGCACTACCTATGAAAAAACTAACCTTTATTTAGTAAAGTATAATATGAGATTTACCTTAAAATTATTTCAAATGAAGAAATCATTGGTTTTTAATAAGCTATAATACTTGGGGAAAATATGAAAAATGTGGAAGTTTAGTCACTGTTGTGACTATGGAGTAATTACAAATTCTAAAAGTTCTAATATAATCAGAATATTTTCAATAATGGTAAGTAAAACTTATTTAGTACTACTATATGCAGGGTGTAGTTCAAAGCTTAATATGCATATATTAATTCACTTTAACTTCTAAAACTTAGGGTTTGCCATTTCAAATACCTCTCATTTTATAGTTCAAGTAATAGGGGCATAAGGAGCTTAGTAAGTTGCCCATGGTCACATAGGGCATGACTAGGAAGTGGCAGAATTTAGATTTGAACTCTGGATGTTGACTTTTAGTTCTGTGCTTATAACTACTACCCTCTATTGTCCTTTCTATCTTATGTGCTATGTTAGCTCTAGTGAAACAGCAGAATTTCTTGTGTCTTATAATTTGCTAGTGGCCCCCAGAAGACCAGCACTTTACTTATCTGTAATGATGATCCAGTATGTATCACAAGACCAGTGAGTTCTCTGTGTGCATCTAAAGTTGAAGCAGTAATCAAATATTAAACATAGGAGATTGATGCTGAAGATTATGAATTAGCTCAAGGGATGAAGACAAACCTCTTAAAATATATCACCTTTTATTTCTTTGTAAAACAATGCTTTGAAAGTTTTATTTTTAATATTCCTTTCAAGTCTTGTGATCCGACAAAAACGCATATGTTCTGTTGATGCATTGGTTGTGAAAGCCCAAATTGACATAAACAACCATATTCTTAAGGTTAATAAAGTAATATTTCCTAATGCTGTGGGCTGTGCCACTTGAATAGACATGTACCTACTAATATTCAGGAGCATATTAATACCATATTTATGCTAAAACTACCGACTCAATCTTATCATGTTCTTTGAAGTACTATTCTCAACCTACCTGATTGATTAGGAAACTGAGGCATAGAGAAGTGAAATAGCTCCCTGCTCTAAGCAGTTATAAAACAAAGGAACTAGGATTCAAATGGTATGTAACTGTTAAAGTTTTTTTCTAAGCTTCTTTCTGTCAAGGTATTTATTTAAGTAAGTTATATATTGGCCATGAAAACAAAGTTACAAATGGCTTTTTGTGCTGAAACAGGAACACTGAGTGCCCCTGAAAGCTGATGTTCAGTTCTGAAACAAGGAGGAAGGCCCCAGAGGAATGCTGCTGGAGTTGGTGCCAAAAAATCAATGCTGAAAATAGTGAAAACTCCAAAAGCCATCGCTGAGAAAGGACTAGCAAAGAAATAATTGCAATGGTAGAACTGATAATGATATTCAGTACCTACTAAGAAATTATTGCAATGTCTGGTTAGAAATGTTTTGCATGTATTAATTGATTACACTCATTTATTAATCAATTAATACATGTGTATTGTAAGGTACATATTATTAAACAACCTTATTGTGTTATTGAGGAAACTGCTATAAGAGCAGATTAAACTAGATGTGGTGATGCAGGCCTGTAATTCTAGTGACTTTAGAGGTTGAAGAAGAAAAATGGAAATTTTAGTTTTCAATTTTTATTTTTTACTAGTATGTTTGCATTACATAATGATTGCATTTCTTGGGTAGAGTTACATGTACATAACGCATCTGTTTTCTCCATCTTCTCTTTCTCCTCTCACTTCTCCAACAACTCTTGCTCACTTCTTTCTATCCCCATGCTTCTTGTTATCTTATGTTTTGCTCTTTATATAAGAAAGAAATGTAATATTTAAATTTGTGTGACTGATTTATTTAAGTTGGTCTCAAGGTGGATTAATTTTCCTACAAAGGACTCAGATTGGTCTTATTTATGATACTCCATTGTGTATAAACACCACATTTCTTTGTCCACTCATCTGTTGATCAACATATAGACCACTTCTAAGATTTAGGTGTTATGAATTGCACTGCTATAAATATGGTATGCATTGTATCATTGTAGTATTATATCTCTATTTCAGGAAGATACTTGAAGGAGAATAGCTTGGTCAAAAAGAATTTCTATTTTTAGATTTGAGGAATTTGCATACTGATTTCCACAGTGGTTGTAGCAGTTTATGTTTCTAGAACAATGTGAAAGTGTTCCTTTCCCCCTACATCTTTGCCAGCATTTGTTATTATTTGATTTTTTGATGATAGCCATTCTTTGTAGAGTAACGTGGAATCTCAGTACTGTTTTGATTTGCAGATCTCTAATGACCATGAATATTTTTCATGTATTTATTGGTTAATTGAACTTCTGAGAAAGGTCTGTTCTTTTCAATTGCTCATTTTTTTTTTTGATCGAGTCTCTTACTTTGGGTGATTTATTATTTTATTTATTTTATTTATTTATTTTTTTTTGTACCGGGGATCGAACTCAGCACTGTGCGCTTGCAAGGCAGGCACTTATGCTGCTGAGCTAAATCCCCAGGCCCTATTTTAGTTCTTTATGTAGTCCAGATATTAGTTCATTGAGGAATAACTGGCAATTTATTTTTCCATGATGTGGGTTGTGTCTTGTTCTATTGGTTGTTTTCTTTGCTAGTTAGAAGCTTTAAATTTGATTTGATATCTTTTGTTAATAATTTGACCTATTTCCTGTGCCACAAGGGTTCTGTTTGGAGAGTCCTTGCCTATGCCTGTGCCTTCAGTAGTTTTACCTATTTTGCATTCTATCAAGTCAAGTATTTCTGTTTTAATATTTAGTTCTTTTTTCCATTTTGATTTTATCTTACCACATGGGGCTAGATATAGGTCTAGATTTAATCTTGTGTGTTGATAGCCAAATTTCCCATCATCGTTTTTCAAAACGATGTATGTTTTTTGGTCTTGTCATCAATGATCAAATAACAATGTGCCCGCGATTATTCGCGCATGCCTGTTACGTTCTGTGGATTCACATGCTGTTTCTGTGCCTGTGCTGTACTGGTGTTAGCACTGTAGCATGGTAGTGTAACTTCAAATCCAGGCTTGTGTTGCCTCCTACTTTGCTCTTGTTGCTCAGAATTGCTTTTGCTATTCTGAATCTCTTTGGTTCCGTATGAATCCAAGGACTGTTTTCTCTAGTTATGTGAGAAATGTTGGTATTTTATTTGGGGTTGCACTAAATCTGGATATGTTTTGGAACATATTACAGTCATTCTATCTATCCAAGAATGGAGGATAACTTTATATTTTCTGATGTCCTATTTTTTATCTCCTTCAGAGAGTGAAGAGTTCATTGTAGAGGTCTTTCACTTCCTTGGTTAAATTTAATTCCTCAGTATTTTTATTTTCCTGATCTTTTGTGAATGATATTGTTTTTGTAATTTCTTGCTTGGTAATTTTTTTATTGGCATACAGGAACCCTAATGATTTCTCTATGTAAAATTCATATCCTGCCACATTATTGAGTTTGCTTATTAACTCTTGGAGGGTTTTGCTGGTACTTTTGGGGTCTAATACCTCTTGAAATGAGGATGGTTTGATTTCTTATGTGTATCACTTTTCTTTCTTTCTTTCTTTCTTTCTTTCTTTCTTTCTTTCTTTTTTCTTTCTCTCTCTCTTTCTTTCTTTTTTTCTTTTTTTTTCATGTCCTACTGCTCTAGCTAAGTTTTTGGGTACTTTTTTGAACAGAACTTGTGACAATGGACATCTTCATCTGTTCCTGGTTTTAGATGGATAACTTTCAGTTTTTCTACATTTAATATAATGTCGGCTGTAGGTTTATCATAAATAATTTTTATAAAAGTAAGATGTGGTAAGGAGTCTTTTGGTGGAAATTTTTGGTCTTTTGGTGGAAATTTTTTGTCTTCTGTGAGGAAGATCATGCTATCTGCAAATAATAATTTGATTTATTCATTTCCTGTGCTTCTCTCTTTTATTTACTTTTCTGGCCTAATTTCTTTAGCTAATGTTTTGAGTATTGTGTTGAATGAGTGGTAATTTTGGATATCATTGTTTTATTCCTGATTTTAGAGGAAAAGATTTCATTTTTTCCTAATTTAATATGATATTGATCATATTTTTATCATAAATGCCCTTTATCAGATTGAGTTAAGGTCCTTGCATACCTATTTAGGTTTTTTATCACAAATTGCATTGGATTTTATCAAAGGCTTCTTCTATATTTATTGAGATGATCATGTGACTTGTCTTTGCTTCTGTTTATGTGATGTGTTACATTTACTGATCTGTGCGTGTTAAACCATAGGGGAATGGAAGCTTGACACTAGCCTGTGAAGCTTAGCAGGACCCTTTTTCAAAGTAAAACTAAAAGTAAAGTAATTCATGGTGTTTTCTAATAACAGAACTGTTACCTAGCATACGTCAGGCTCTTAGTTCAATCCTTAATATCACTCACATACACACATATAAATATGTAAATACTTATTGAAGTTAAAGAACTTATTCAAAGCAGATTATTCATGCATAAATTCTAATGTAGAGATTTTTAATGTAACTAGTATATACCAGTGGTTCTGTTATGTGCTGAACATAAAACAATGAAAACAAAGACATGGAAAAAAAGATAAAAATGTGTGACTATGAAACACTTAGTGCAACTTTCTTTTTAAAGATTGACCCAGGTTTAGTCCAGCAGAGAAGAAGTTAAGCAAAATATATTTCATGAAGAGACATTGGCATGATCAGTGGAAGAAAAGATGTGTAGAATTATGTTTCTATCAGCAAATGTTTCACAGTTACTTAGATGGAGTGAGCTGCCTTGTGTTAGGACCTGATGGTACAATTAGATTCTAGATTTTGGTCAGGTTTTGAAGCAACTATACTGACACAAATGGTATTTAAAGGGTCCAGAGAGTTGTTCAAAGGCTTTAATCAGGAAAAGGCAATATTTTAAGTGAAAGAAGAAGGTGTCTGAATAAAGGATACCATGAGGAAGAAGATGATGAAAGTTAGGGGATCAAAAGATGTTTGGTAGAGAGAGGTGGATGGGTTTCCTACCAAGGGGATTTTGTGATAAAATAATGAGAGTTGCAGGTGATAACCTGAGTTTCCAATCTGATAGTGATGCTGTGGGTAGATGATTCCAATATGGTCATGAGGAGACCAGAAGTTTTTGGGGAATAAGCAAGTGGAAACATCTGGTAGGCAGTTGTGTCTGGAGGTGTGGAGATCAGAATGATTGGATTAGAGTCATTGTTCTAAAGGGAAATATGAAAGGCATCATAAAATATTTATAAAATGAGAAGAGAAGAGGGTACAGAACAAAGAGGGTGCTACTGATTAAGAGAACACTGAGGAAAATCTTAATGATGAAAAGGAGTGAATAGCTATTCCAAGTATTAGAAAATGGTGAAAAAGTGTTAAATAGCCCCCAAGTCAATGACTAATTTTACATGAAAACTGAAAGGTGATTTATATTGTTAGGTAGCTATATAAACCACACACAAACATTTATATAGAAATGAGTTAAATGTTACTACAAGTGATGCATTACACAACATCATAAAATTGGGGTTGATAGTTCAGCATGACCCATAAGCTAATTCTGCAGTAAAATATAAACCATTTTGAAATATTTAGTTTGCAAGGATGAATAAATATGTAACAGAATACAAGTTAAAACTTATTAGACATTATCAGATTTGTATAGAGATATCAGGCATGCTAACTTCACCAAATATTAAGTGAGATTGTATATTTAATAGCAACAACATTCATGGATGGACATACTAAAACAATTCATCTTCAAAGTCAAATACAATTGAAATAATGCCCCTGCTTACTTTGCTTTGAAACTGAGAATATTTAAACTTTTGTGGCTGTAGAAACAGTTAAAATTATGTAACACATCTATTGAATAATTTCTCAATTTTTTTCTGTTTATACAAAAGATTTGTCAGTTTTTGAGCAAATTTAAGGAAACATATTAGTTGGAATATTCTGTGCTCCATAGAAGCATTTTGGTTATTTCTAAGCTCTGGTGTCTTAATTGGAAATGACAGATTACTTTCTTCAGTATTTCTTCATTACCATAAGGCTGACCTATTTAAAATTTTCCTGGTAAGCCCTTTTCCCTTTGCCTTTAGGTTTTCTTTGGTAAATTGGATTGGATTTATTTGTGGAACCAATGTTAAAATACAGCCCAATAATCATAAATGGTTTTTATTGGTCTGGATAGGAACTCTGTTGAGTTTAAAATATGCTTGAAAATGTTGTTGATCTATTTGAATAACAAACTGGTGCAGTCTCCTTCACTTAAATTCTGAGGCTTCTCAATGAAAAGTTTAAATGCTGCTGGAATTAGATAGATTTTGCAATCAGGAGGTTGACTGAAAATGTACTGAATTTGTTTCAATCCAAGTAAATGGCACAATAGTACAAGTCTTGTGCATTTTAATGTCTAAACAACGTTAGCAAGAATCAGCTTGGTTTATAGACATAACACAAATGGACTACAAGCATGGAAACTAATGTACTTATTTCACATAGAATGCTAGTTCTGGAAAACTCAAGGTGAAAATGGAAAAATAACTTGGAAATTCTAGTGAAAACTGTGTTAAGTTGATAATTCTTCATATTAAAGTCAAAATACTTCCTGGTGAGCACAAAAAGTGAAATATTCTGACTACTTTTAATCACCCACTAGATAGGAACTGTTGTTTTCCACTAATAAACACATTTAACGTGAAATTTTCACTTCCCATTCAATTTAGTCATTACACTGAGCTTGAGCAGGTAGAAACGATATCCATTCTTCCTGTTCCTGGAGCACAATGCCTTGATTTTGGGCATCATCTGTGAGCAACAGCCTTGGCTGTTTGGAATGTCTCTTTTATCTAGATAAATTACCAGATCTGGGTAGATTTTGCAATAAGATACAGAATTCATCATATACAGATTTTAAGGATGCTCAGATTCTTCAGAGCCAGTAAAGCCTTAATATAGAGACAACCAACTGAGAGAGTAGGTCTGTAAAGTGCTTTCAATAGAACATAAGGTACATTTTAGTCAAGTATTTATATACATATTATATATTGCTGGAGAAGTATAATAAATAAAAATATTGATTAGCAATTACTTTTAAGAAAAGTAATTTTCAGAAACCATAAGGTAGTTCATGAAAAAATGTCCAAAGGAATTTGGGCTTTAGTTCTAAAAGTCACATTCCCAAATGATGAAATTCTGAATGATCATGATGTATAATGTCTAAAATTCTGAAAGATCAAATCCTCCAAACACAATTCTGGGAAAATAATTTAAAAATTCTTTAGAAGATATTTATTTACAGTTCTAAAGGGGATTTATTTGAGAAGCATAAAAATGATGGAACACTTAGAGTCCAATTTAAAATAAAATAAGAAAGAATAGCATACATTTTATAAGCATGGATACTCAAGTACTAAAACAGTTTCATGAGTATAAATTACAAGTAGATATACAGTATTGATGAATAAATAAAAGAACAAAATATATAAATGAATATCACAGTGGTTGGTAATTATGTTCACTGAGGTTATAACTGTGGTCACCTGAAATATGGACATGATGGACAATATAAATCATTGATATTCTGCATGTACATTGGACAAAAGTGTCATTGTGCATTTTCAGATATTTGTCTGAGAAAGTTGAGCCAAAGAGCTCACCTCACTGTACACATAATCTCTTAAGATATGTCCAGAATATGCATTTTGTGTCTTGACTCATTTTTTCCCCAGATCTCCATTACCTTCCTTTTCTTTTATTTTACTTCTCCAAACATCTTAATTTTCTCCTCTAAATACCACAAAAACTAGATATGTGACTTCTCATTTTAATCATAATAATATCATGAACAAAGTCTGTATTGATAGTTTTTATCCTTCAGAAGATGTTAGGAAAACCTACATTACAGATAGTAAAGGTGATATAGACAAACATTAATTTATAGACTGTTTAATCATCTTCTCACCTTTATTCTTCTCACTCTCCAGCTACTTAAAAATTAAAATATTAGTGTTATGGTTTGTGTCTAGATGTACCCCCAAAACCTCACGCAGTCATGGGGGGAACCTTCTAGAGTTTGTGAATGATTCAAGATCCAGTGCTGGAATTATGGGTGTGAGTGCTACACCCAAGTGGGTGTGGCCTACATACAATTTAAAATATAGCACCATGAATGATTGCCATTCAACCATACCACCCTGGTTAGGAACCAGCTGAATATGGACTGAAACCTTCAAAAGCTGTAAGTTAAATAAACCTTTTCTTCTTTAACTTTGAGTGTCATATATTTTGTCTCAGCAATGAAAAAAAGTAACTAAGACAGTCTAGTAGTATTTTTTCTAGGTTGAGTCATTGAAGAAAGTCAAACATGTTTCCAGAATTATCTCAGATTAATATGACTATGTATAAAATTAAATATTGTTATAAATATTGACTGGGCATAGTAAAAAAAGCAGTGAAAAATGTTGTATGCAAAACAAGATTATTTCCTCTTTAATCTGATAAAAATGCAATAGTAATAGCATGGCAAAGTATAGGTTTTTGAGTCATTTGTGTAAAATTAAATAGAAAACTGCAATTATTTGATGAGGAATTTCTTTAAAAATTCTATTTAAAATATTGCCTCAGGTTTCTTAATATTAATGCATAAAATATTGCCTCAGGTTTCTTAATATTAATGCATAAAATATTGCCTCAGGGTTCTTAATATTAGTTTCTTAATATTAATTCTTAATATAATTCATGTTCTCTTGAAGTGCCAACAGTAAGTGGAAATTTCACACATCAAAATTTGACATTTTAAGATGAATTCTTTTGTTTGTTTTTAGTTTTTTTCTCAGAATAAATAAATGTATCTAATAATTTAAAAACTTCACAATTTTGAGCTATATGTAATTTGAGCATTGTATAGGTTGTTTTGGAAAAATATTGATTGGCAAATATGTTTGTCTCTTCATTTTTTATTTTCAACACAATCCTTGGAAAGCTTTGTAAAATTCTTTCTTTCTTTCTTTCTTTCTTTCTTTCTTTCTTTCTTTCTTTCTTCCTTCCTTCCTTCCTTCCTTTCTTTCTTTCTTTCTTTCTTTCTTTCTTTCTTTCTTTCTTTCTTTCTTTCTTTTTTCTTTCTTTCTTTCTTTCTTTCTTTCTTTCTTTCATTCTTTGTTTCTTTCTTTCTTTTTTCTTTCTTTCATTTTACAGAGAATAGAACAAAAGAGGACAGAACAAAGCAGATCAGGACAGAACAATGAAAGCAACACAGCACTTCATGACAAGACAGGATATTAACAGTAGCTACCATAATGTCTCTTTCTTTGAAACAGATGAGCATAGCTTCACATACAATAATATCAAACATAACAAAATAGAATAAAACCATTCAAGAGAATGAAAGTATTACAAGGCATTCTGAACCAAATAACAGAAAATGAACAATGGCTTCTATAATATCTCATTTTCCATAAAAAATTTGTTTATATTACAACCCGTATTAAAATCCAGTAAGACACAACATGATAGAACCAATGGTAATAGAAGAACAAAAGCATGGTAGGACTTCAAAGCAAGATGATACTGAATCAGCAATGGCTGCCATGATGTCTTGTTTTCTTCAAAGTAGCTGTTCATACCATCACACATAATAAGACCAAACAAAACAGAATAAAACCATTCCAACCAATGAATGAAAACATTATAAGACTTCAAAGCAATATAATGGGGAAACATGATTACCATAAAATCTTATGTACTCTTACCATTACTTACACTAGGGAGACTATATAGTATTTATATATTTGAGTTTCATTTATTTCACTTATGAGTATGGACTCAAGTTGCATCCATTTATTTATAAATATCTCAATGTGATCATTCTTTATAGCTGAGTAGTACTCCATTGTATAAAAATACCACAATTTTTTTATCCATTCCTCAGTTCATGGGCACTTAGGTTGTTTGAAAGATCTGGCTATTACAAATTGTGCCACTATAAACATGGGTGGACATATATCACTGTGGTAAGATGTTTTCAGTTCTTCCGGGAATACATCTAGGGGTGGAATAGCTGGGTGAAATGGGACTTCCAATGTAAAATTCTTTCAAGTTTTTCACCAGCATGGTTTTCTGGAGAGAGACAAGGAAGAGATATTTTAGGTATAAATTTATTATGTGTTTGAGTCAAGTAATGTTTATATCAAAAGCTTTAAATGTTGTGAAATGGTAGACTTTTTGAAGTATATCTCATAAAACTGATATAATTTCATGTATCTAAAGTGAAATGTACATAAACTTGGGACATTCTCTTTTTGACAGTTTACTGAATATAAATGCATGAGAAATCAAAGCTTGGAAATTATGAACAAACATTTTGCTCTTCTGATTTACACTATTGTTTTAAGTTGCTAAAAATAATAGCTTCATATCTCTAAGCATTCACAGGCTCTAATTTTTCCATGACTACATCTTTCATTATATTCCCATTACTCTGTAATTAGTTGCTGCTATGGAAAATCCTTCAATGCACTAAAACATGATATCTCATTTGATACAAATAATAATAATTGCTCTGATATGCTGGAACTGAAAATGAGAAAATGTTCCCACTCAAGGAATGTCTTAACAGATCCCCTTGGAGTTTTTTCACCATTATGATTTAACAAAAGGCATTTTGATAAGTTTAGATTTACTGGATGGAGTAGTGGTAATGAGAACAAAAAATTCTATCATCTTCTGGCTTCTATCAATGTAAAACTACTCTCTTGCCTTTCAGGGGAGATTTTTCTTTCTGGCGATGAATTGTCAGTCAAGAGAATAATTTACTGCTCTTTCTTTTCCTGTGTGGTACATTTACTTGATATAAGATATAAGCTTAGTGAATTTAAAATTTCTATTGAATTTAAGACACTTTGATGGCAATATAATTCTTTAACATACAAATTTTTCCACTGCCTACAATTTAAGTAAGAGATAGTTTTGTAAACAAAATTTTAGCATAAGTGATGTCAGAAAACTCAGATAATATACTCAAAACAAAAAAATTATTTTATAATTTTAATAAATTTGGTCATCTGATTTCTGTTAAGGAGTAAAAATTGGTAAGATTATGATCTAGAACATTAATAATAAAATGATTATATGTCACTCATAAACAGAAAAAATCTATAAAAAACAAAAGAAGTTGATATTTCTGTGTGTATGTTTATATATACTTAAATACATGCATATATGCCTGTGTTTAAAAATACATTTATTAATATTGTATATTCAATAAAATTCAAAGACTTGAAGACCTCATTGCATAATGTATAATTTATGGTAAATTATTCCAATGAAAATTATGGAAAGTTATTTTGTTATGTGAATGTTTGAACTTACTTGAAAATTCAAATGCAGTGAAATTTTAAAATTTCTTTTATTAGGAAGTTTTGGTGACATTTGAATTTTTTAACTATTCCTGAAAATTTTATGCACAATATAACTTTCTTTCTCCCTTAACTTTTCCATATGAAATTGGTGTCTATAAATATAAAGATATGATATGAGGATACATACTTTAAAGGACTCCTCAGAAGAAACTGTTTTCACTGGATAATATCCATAGGGCTGGTTAGTTATATTTGTTTTTAAGTGAAATACTAATAATAGATATGTTTGGCAAGAAACATAGAAAAAACTGTGCAAATGAAAGTGAAGCAGAAGTCAAATTTTAGTCAACGAATTATTACTTAAGTGTCATCATATTAACTGCAACCAATCAGCTACTACAGTGCAGCAAATCAACATCAGAAAATAGAGGATCTCAGAAAAAGATGGGGTTTTAAGAATTATTTCACTCTAGTTGCTATACTCTTGTAGTATAGCATGGATAAATTTTTTTTTGGCTAAACATAGAAGTATAATTTATAAAAAGTTGTATGTAAATACAAACTATGAATATAAAAACAAACTTTGATACATGACTGAACTACTGACTTTCAAGTAAGGATACTGATGGAAAGCAAGGATAAAAGAAAGATCCCCTGTCTCCTGAGTAGTTGAGGAATAGTTAAAGGGCTCTCTGGAAGCTGTAGGCTCTGAACATTGATAGCATCTTAGGAAGAGGAGTGATGAAATTCTGGGAACAAGGAGGTGGGAAACACAGATTAGAAACATTTGTATGGCTCTCAAAAACGTTATGGGTGAAAAAAGAACAAAGCAGAGTGAAACCATGAGATTCTCTTCTAATAGGAACCTAATAATACAGCCTCAAATATAAAAGCAAAGGTTAATAATATTGAGAGATAAGCTGTCCAAATCACTTTCATGTTTAACAAGTTTTTTATATTGTTCCTTGAGGGAGATTAAAATCATTAAAGTTATAATATATATTATTCTGTTAAAATAATAATGATATAAAAAATACAAGTTATATGTTCAACAACATAAATGGTTAAATAAATGCATCAGTAAATGTCAACATAGAGAACAAATATTTACAAAAACTTTCGTGTTCTAGATCTTAACAAAGGTCTCAACAAGGTTTAAAAAAAGACACATACACCTTATTTGTAGGGATAATAGTTTATTCAGAGGACTAATGAGCAGATTAAATGCAACTCATAATGTAGCTGTAGAGAAGGTACAAAATGTTACTATTTTCTTCTTCCATTGATAGATCATTTTTAAGTCTTTGAGACATTTAAAATTTTTGTTTGAAAGTACTTCAAATTTGAGGTCAAAGGATCTAGGCATGTTTAGGTTTACTTGTTTCTTAGTTGCTTCCTGGAGTGCACTGTGAAACCTCACTCTAGTCAGTGATAGCAAAAGAACCCGGCATATGTAAGAACATCAAATGTTGAATTTAATAAAACCAAACCAAACAAAATAAAGTGCCCACTCCCTGGAATATAGGTTTAGGTTTTTTCTTTAATGACATTGCTTGCCTCCATAGTTTTTTGGGGGATCCAAGAGATGAAAGTTTCTTTTCAGTAAACAGAGAGCTATTCCCCACCCCCATTTCTTTAATCTCAAACACTCCCGCCAAAAGTTGCAAGTGTAATTTTGTAGAATTGTTCCTGCAATACAAGAATTGTGGTATATGGCAAAGTGAGAGGTTTTTAAACTCAAGATCACTTTAGAGTTGGATCTGTTTTCTTTAGAATTAAATTTTTAGGAAAACTGAAAACAATTTTCGATATATTTAGTTAACAAAGAAGAGTGACTGACAGAGCAGCATCAAACATCATCTACCCTGTTTTCAACCTAGAAATCATTTTTTCTTTCTGTTTTAACTGGTTTGGCTGATAGAGCAGAGAAAGGACTTCTGTAATCAAAGGAAGATAGAATGCTCAGACATCATAGAAAATAAATGAAACCTTACTCAAAATGGAGGAGGAAATAAAAAAAATATAAAACTATCGGTACATAGTTTACTGAATGTTAAAACACTCATGAAATTGCCCTGTTTTGGCAAGAGCACAAGTAAAAATGTACACATGTAATTAGGAAACACTATGTATCTAGTGTTTAAATTTAGTTCTGTGCACGATCAACCTTACCCAGGAATAGAGAATTCCCCGTGTCATTTTCTTGCACAAACAGTAGAAACTTCAGAAGTTGAGACCCTTAAATTTCAGTACTGAGATGTCAGAGTAAGAGAAAAGCTGGAGTGGTGAATGCACCCAGTTGTTTGGCATCTGGGAAGGAGCCCTGAAAATGGAGGGGTCAGTGTGTTAACATGGGGCAAATATCTTTCCTGCTAGAAAGAGCCGTGCATCACAGGGACCCTCCTCGGCTTTACTTACTGAAAACTGCCTGAAGTATGTTAGGCATTCAGTAGCATTTACTGCACAGACGAAGGCAGTTATTGGTTTTATTTGGCAAATCAGATCCTGAAGTGTTGAGTCCAAAATGCTTACGAAATTCTTTAGTAATGTTCCTTAACACTATTATTATTTTCCCATTCATTTCTCGCATAATACTCTGCAGGTCCTCTAGAAGCCAAAGGCACATGCTTTACCTTCTTTCAGTATAAGAAAATAGTTGGGAAGATCGTTTTTTTATTTCTCTATGAATGTTGAGGAAAGGGTAGGAGAATTTGTCCATATGCTATGTATTTTGTCACAGTGACCACTCTGTGGGCAGTTGGGTAGTCACCATATTGGGTCCAGAGAGGAAAGGTTGGTGAGGGTTTGGAAAGAGAATTCAGTTAAATGAATCTGTCTTTGTAGAGTCTCTTTCTGCAGGGAATTTCACATTCTATGCCTTCTCGGTTACTTACATTTTATCCTTGCTAGTGGGATAACAAAGCATAGCTGTTTGTAGGAAGGAGGAAGGATTTCAAAATTTGTATACTCTACAGAGAGTTGTGCCTCCAACTATTTTGTAAGCAAAATAAGAAAAAGTTCTTCATGAGAAAACAATTAAGGAATTTCTATTTAAAATTTAGGAAAATGGTCTCCATATATTTCTTCTATAAGAAAAGAAATAAAATGATTTCATTTATAGCCTACAATTTTTCAGAAAGGATTGCTAAAACTTTGTAATGACTTCAAAAGGATTTTTTCTGCCATACTTTTGTTATTAGCTATTGGAAAATTTTGCCCTTAAAATGTAACTTTAGTGTCAAAATCTGCAGCGATGGGTAATATAAAAATGTTCCTAAGAATGGAAACCTGAAATTCCGAGTTACTGAGGAGAGGAGGTAAAATGAGTTGTGGTACAAAGAGCAGTATTTTTTGTTTGTTTCTTATTTTTCATTTTCATTTTTTTTCTTTTGAGACAAGGTCTAACTATGTATTTCAGGCTGGCCTTGAGCTCACTGTGTAGCCCAGGATGCCTGGAACTTACCACGATCCTTCAGCCTCAGCTTTCAAGTGCTGGGAGTACAGATGTGTACCACCACACCCAGCCGAACAATAGAGTTTAAATATGAAACTCATATATCTGATTTTACATTTTGGGTAACACTCTTCAGACCCTTGTAAAGGGTTTGATAATTCACATCTGAAATAAAAGAAATACCAAATAGATTAAAAAATTCTTTCAGTCATACAATTGAAAAGAGAGCATACAAATGGAACGACATAATCTAGGACATTACATTTGTCTTTGACAATAAAAATAATTTTGTCTGGCATATCTATCCAAACCTATTCTTTCTGATAATGTCCTTTTTTTTTTTTTAAAGATGTAAACCATGCAAGTATCTTCTGGAAAATATTGAAAGAAAAATTTTCAAGCTAACTTGAGTTGAAGTTGTGGTATTTAACTTAGTTTACTACACAGTTTGAAAGATCATCTATTTTTAATGTTAAAAAGGTTTAGCATATTTATAGAAAATAAAAAATGGCACCCAAGGAATAATGATGAATTATCCAAAAGTTTATTTTGTCATAAGAGATATTTGTATAATTATTCATAAAGTAAAAAATGTCTTTAATAAGAAAACTAAGGCAAATAAGAACTAGAAAGTGTAAACTTAAGAATCCTACAGAGGTTAATATTTCTAAACTGTGAAGATTAAGTGGATGTAGGGTAAATTGAGATAACAGCAGTTTAAGTGGGGGAAAGGGAATAAGGAGAGATCATGAAATATTTTTCAGATGACAAATTAACATGTTTCAGAGAGAGTTTTCAAAGCAGATAGGGAGAAATTTATGAAAATATTGTGCTAAGTTTTGTAAGTTTAAATTTTATTTTTAGAAAAATGGTATATAGAGACATGACTTAATCAATTCAAATAATAGTGGAGGACTCTGAATCTGTTAGGGCTGGCTGTACTGTGTTGAGAAGAGAAGCAGATAGAGTAACAAAGATGTTGTGGCAGTGATGACAGAGAGATGGAAAACATCCAACAGCATCCACACATACAAAAGTAAAGTAGGACAGAAAGCAGAAATGCAGGGAGCACAGTGTGCAGAGAACCAACAGAATCGGCGTCTCTGAAGAAGCAGGTCCCTCGCAAACTCAGTATTATGTATTTTGCCACCTTTGTTACTATTTTCATGGAGTTTCTGCTTTCTAAAATAATATGAAATATTGAACATCATTCCTTTGATAGAATAATGAATATTTAAAGGCACTAGTTCAAACTAACCGTAATACAACATCAACAGCTACAATCACCTTAGCTATTTAAATTTCTCTTTGTTAAAAATATTTCTTGTGTTTATGAAGCAAGCCTATGGCAAAAGCGTTTCTATTTTTCACATGAAGACACGTATTTTTGGAAGTTTGTTTGTAGAAATGAAAGGTTCATGTAGACACGTATCCATTACATCCAGAGAACATCTGTTCCACTTTAGAAAATTAAAGACAGCAACATCAAAGAACACAAACATCTCATTTCCCTAGAAACCAAGCATCTGACAAATGCTGACCTGATTCTCAAAATGAATAATTTCACAGAATGTCAATTTTAAATTTTAGAAATTACTTTTGTTCAGAACAACAGAAACTGAACAAGGACATCAAATGACTTCACAAGGGACCCTGGACTTTATTGTCACCTCTGTATAGGTTTCCATTTTATTAAAAAAAGCTTTTTCATTTTAAACAAACTGGAAATATTTATTACAAGTTATCTGTTCATGCAGTTTAATTTAGTTATTTTGACATGATCAGTTGGGAATAATGTAAAATATTTATTATGGCTCTATGACTACAGATATTTCAAACTTTAACACAAATATTTCAAACTTTAACAGAAATACTTTATTACCTAAAAAATATAAATATCTTTTACATAAATACTCAAATGAAAGAACTAAAGCAAAACACTACTAAAGTTAGCTAAAAAAAATCAAAATTATTTTCATTGAAATACATATTGGCCTTAGAAGTAAAACCAGCCTTTTTATCCTATAATTGGTTAGTTTTAATCGCCTGTAACTTGATTTCCAACACATGGAATGTGAATGTCAAAAAGATAACAGTTTTAGGAATATCATGAATCTATGAGCATATTAATTATTGCCTATATTTTAGAGGTATATATGCTTATTCATAAAACAATTATTGAGCTGAGCTGGGTTCAGAGTGGTGAAAAGGGGAGTGAAGTAGGCTTTTGTTTTCCAGTGGGAAGTGGGAAAGTTGCTTCTGTAAGTCAAAGAATGGGACTTACTCAGTTTGTACATACTGAGCTCATAATTATTTATGATGTAAAAAAAATGACTGAATTAATAAAAAATGTTAGTACCAAGACTTAGAGAAAAGCATCCAAGTTTGTTAGTCAGGTTGAAATGCAACCCCTGTTGTTATCTCTACTCTCTGTTTCTCCTCTTTTGTTTATTTTTCTATTTACCCCTCAGGGTTCAAGCAGTCAAGTCAATGAAGTCACACTGCCTGGTTTTGGTGCTTCCTGGATTTGTGCTGGGTGACTTCCTTATCCTGGAATGTCACATAGCATTTTTTAGATGTTCACTATGTACTCATCATAGTACTGAATTTTTGTTTTTAATTTCACAAGTGTATTCCTTTGTTCTGTTGTGTGAAGGACACTGTCCATGGATATTCCAAGGAAAACTGGATGGGAAGACAGAGCATCTACGTTAGTTTCATGGGGCAAAGGAGCTCAGACTCAAAGTTGTATTTGAAAAAAAATGTTCAGATGATACTTATGGGAAAAAAGTAATTGGCCATTTTTTGGAACTTGTGTTGCAAAGCAAATGTATACCCCTGAAATTTTTGTGCATGGCATTGTTGGAAACCGGATCATGGAGCAGGTAATAACCTAGGCTTGGGATTCAGATTCCAGGCCTGATAGTCACTAATGCTCCAATGCTCTATGATTTTCATTAATGCTCTAATGCTTTAACCTCTTTAAGTATCATTTTTCCATATATCTAAGGGGAAATGAAAACTGTGCATACTTAGTGTATTATTTTGAGGAGTAATATTTATCATATATAACTGTTTCATGACATTGCTCAAATTTGTATTCTTGCTGCTTTGTAAATCTGCTGGCCTTATAAGCAAATGCTTTTCTTTCAGCTTTGGAAATTTTTGTTTTATAAGGGATTATATTATGAGGTTTAAACAAAGTTAAAAATGGTGGGAATTTTGTGTCTGACTTTTGTTTTTGTTTGTCTGTTGTCTTTTTGTATATAATTTGCCCTGATTGTATTTATTGTTCTTATAGTTTGTATATTTTATTAAATCTTTGACTAAATTATGGCTCTGTCCAGTCATAAACCTTGAATTATCTTTACAGTTCCTCCTTCTTAAGGCAGCCAGGGAGTGAAGCCATCCCAGGTCTCTTTAACGAAGTCATGTAGTGATTTAATTCACATTGGTATTCAGTTTTTCTTTAGATGTGTTTGCTTTTTACTTTTCACTTCTTACTCCTAGGGATAGAACTTTGGTGGCTCAAAGCAGTCTACAAGTTTTGCCATGACATTCTCTGATTGTATTTTATTTCATTTTCTTAGCATATGTTTGTGATACATAAGCGAATTGGCCCACATACATGTTGCATATTGATCCTTTCATTTCTCCTTTCCCTTGATTCCCTGACATCTGCTCCCATTTTCACATCCTCTTCTCATCACTACAAAGTTGGTCTCTCTGTTAATAAATCTAATTCTCATTTGCCCACCTCAGGCCTATAGGAAAGTCAGCTGTCATTCAGTCTCTGCTTTCACTGCAATACCATTCTGAGAAAATTGGCTTCCATATCTGGGATCATTGTTCTAGATTACCTCTTTCTCTTGATCTAAATTCTGTAGTTTTCCTCTTATTAACACTTTTATATGTTTAAGCACAACTTAAACTGATTTGTTCATATTCAAATATTATTCTAAGGCATGTTATTCAAACTTTCCATCTGCTTTGGGAATTAGAACCATATATGATTGTTTTTTACTTTAGTAGGAAAATTTTCCCCAAAAAATTTAAAGGGAGATTTATAGGTATTATATACATTTATAACAAATAGAAAATATCTATTAAAAACTACAACCTCTTCATACTTTGACTTGGTTTCTGTAGGTTATTTTTTTCCTTCTTATTTAACTTATTTCTAGTTCCTTGGGTCATGTTGGTTGCCTATTTCTCTTTACAGATTTGATAAATATAAAAATAAGAATATTGGCTATATGTTCATTACTTAAATATAGGCAATTTTAACCAAATTACTTCAAACTTTAACAGAAATACTTTATTACCTAAAGGTTAGGCATCCTGAATATCTGACATTTGAACTGAAATGAGGAAAAAAACAGTTTGTTCTAATAATTAAGGCGCACAAAAAATTCTTCAGTGTTTTCTCCCAGTGACCTCATCTAGGTAGCTGAGTGGATTAGGGTCTGTGTTGTTGCATACGCAGACTGATTTCCATCTTCATTCAGCTCAGAGTTACTTACAGATGTCACTATCTGCACTTCTAGCTGAACTTGACCCAAGAAAGGTCTTGGGCTGACTTGAGAGTATGAGAGTTGAACATATGGGCTTAGGATTCCGTTCTTATTCTAGAACTTTATTTCCTATTTAATTAAAATTTCTCAAGAAATGATTCATATTTACAATCAATTGTTTTACAAGCCCAATATTTCTGGAAGCTTGATTTTAACTGTGAAAGTTAAAACACGGAAGAGAAATTCACTTTGAATATGAATACATTGAAAGACATGAGAAAATATTAAAAACTGCCAGGCAAGTCTGAGTTGGCATAATTTTGCCTGTGTTTATATTTATGTCTGTTTTATAGCTATCTACAAAAGATATATTGTTGATGCTGGAGAAACTGTCAGCACTTTTGAAACAAGTCAAAATTTTTCTAAATTCAGAGATGGCAGAATGCAAATTTTCTATCTACCAAAGACTACATTTAGGCAAACGTGTGTTATATTATCCAGTTGCTGTCAACAGATAACTAATATTTTTATCTATATCAATACATATCATGTTACCAAAATATATGATTTTCAAAATAGTTTTAATTGTTTATCACTTCCACAAATTATTGTGGAATGTGTAGTTCCATTGATATGTTTCTTTTCCTATGCAAAGCAGGACTAAGCATTTGATTATATTCTGTTAACTAAAAATTAACAGATTAATTAGAATCTCTCTGCAATTCACTAGCTTTGGATGATCTCACTATAACCCATACGGTCCTGCTGTATGTTCCTCATCTGTATTCTCAGAGGGTCCTCAAAGAAGGCCTGACCAATTATGTGATTCTGAAGAGTGTTCAGGCAGAGTCCTCTTTATTTTCCTAATCAACCCTCTTTTGCTGTTATCCACGAATGAGTGTGGGTGGGACTTGTGATCTGTCTTTATCACTGGAGCTTCTTACACTTGAAGAAAACTTTTTGCAATTTTCAGGGTTTTTTTTTTTTTTTGCAGACTTCTAAACTACAAAAACATGAAGATCATACACGAAAGTGTATTCTTTTAAATATCAACACTTTGTTGAAATGGGTTGCATTTCTTGAAAAACCAGAACTACAACCACCTTCAACCATCTATTTTGTAGCAAAGGGGTCAAAAACAAACACTGTAGAAAAGACAGCTGTTTAACAAACAATGCTGAAAAAACTGATTATTTGCATGGTGAATGAATCTTGATCTGTCTCTCACCCTGTACTAAAGTCAAATGAAAATGATTCAAAGATCTGAATATAAAAACAGAAACTCTGAATCTACTGGAAGAAAAAAATTGGCAAACCTCTTGAATATACAGACATAGACAAAGACAACCTGAACAAAACTCCAATTTGTGCAAAATATAATGCCAAGAATCAACAAATAGGATACCAAATTGAAAAGCTTTTGTATAGCAAAGGAAATGATAAGCAGAGTGAAGAGGCAATCTACAGAATGGAAAAAGTATTTTGCCAGCTACTGCTTAGACAGGGGAATAATATCTGGAATATATAAAGAATTCTAAATTATTAGACATTCCAAAATAAAACTGAATCAAAATGTAGGCAATTGAAATAAATAGATATTTCTCAGAAAGAAGTACAAATGGCTAATAGGTGCATAGAAAATGTAAACCATCTTTACCATTAGAGAAATTCAAATCAAAATGGCACCAAGACTGCATCTTGCTCCAGTAAGAATGGCTATTATTAAAGACTCAAGAAATACCAAATGCTGGTGTGGTTGTAGGGGGAATGGAACCTTTCTACACAGTGAGTAGAAACATAAGTGTAGCCACTAAGGAAATCATGGAGACTGCTCAAAAAACCAAAGATAAAAATTCCATTTGAACCAGCTATACTTTTCCTGGGTGTTTTCACAGAAAAGCTACAGTCATCATATTGCAATGATACATACATACTCACAGTCCCACAACTCACAACAGGTAAATTATCTAAGTGTCCATATGACCATCAACAGATAAATGGATAAAGAAAATTTGTTATACATCTACCATGCAGTATTACTTAGCTGTAAAAAAGAACAATCTGAGTAATTCACAGGAAAACAGATTCACTTTGAGACCACAATGCTAAGAGCCATAACTTGTCAATAGAAGATTAAATATTACATGTTTGTCTAATACAAGAGATTCAAAATGTAGATAATTTAAAGAGCAAAATAAAAGGCAGGTGGTAGGAAACAGAGAGATAGGTTTTATGGATATGGGAAAGGAATTTAAGTAAGGAGAGTTAGGAGGTGAAGCTGTGAGAAGGAAAATAAAAATATGGAAAAGTTGATAACATGAACCAATTCCCCACAAAGAGTTTACTTACTATATATCTCAAATATACACTAATAAGAAAAAAACAAAAACATGCTCTATAATTATGCAGCTGACTTGGTGGCCTCTCCGTGCTGCTCAAAACTGAATGAATCCATGTGATTGGGTCAGGGAACTTTCTGCTTTCATTATTTTGTGTCTCTTGTCCCTGGATCACTTTGTCATTTGGCAGGTATCAAACAAAAACAAAAGAAACTATGCAAAGCAAGTCAAACAAATAAAAACACCACAAAAATCTGACTTCTGACAAATCTTTTATTTTTGTGCACATAAACTTATTTAAAGAGTAGTCTAGAGTAGGGAAAGTTGGATGACAAACCTCAAATTACTTAGACACAAACACAGTTTTAGGATAAGCTCAAACTGTTACAGAAACTTGAAATTTTCCCTGCATTTACCTTATCTTCAAAAGAGAAAGAAAAATAATAATAATTTTCAGCTTTTATCAGTGATCACCTGCTTGTTAAATGTAGATATTCTTGTCAGATAGTTGAGTGTAAACTCTAACTACTGTGGAAGCAGCACAGGAGTCAAGGCAGTGGGTGCAGCCCAGCCACGTCATTAACATGTTTTGTGAGCTAATAAAATTGTTTATTTTAATTATTTTACCCTCAGAGTCTTCACATGAAGATAGCTCGGGAAAGATAGCTTTTGCATTTGAAAGCAGAGTGTAGTATTAATTCTCATCCTGATGGAGAATCTTTACTTTTTATATAAAGGTGTAATTATTTAATAAAATGCTTCTTGTGAATTATGTAAGCTTTACATAATTTATGTAATTATGCATTTGAGGAAATGTCTTGTAGAATTATATCACTTAAAAGATATTAAAAATGTTAAAGTATCCACTCAGAGGATTCTTTTACCTATATGAGTAATCTAGCTATGATTCTAGTCATCAATTTTATATCTAAAACATCATCTTGCTGGGCATGGTGGCTCATGCCTATAATCCCAGCGCTTGGGAGGCTGAGACAGAAGGATTGCTGCAAGTTCATGACCAGCCGGGGCTACAAAGTGAGCTGAAGGCCAACCTGAACTGCATAGTGAGACCCTGTCTCAAAAAGACAAAAAATAAAATAAAATAAAAAATAAAAATGAAACATTGTCCTTCAAAAGTTCAAGTCTTTCCTTTTTTCTCTGTTATTGAACCAGGGAAGACAATGTATCTAGCAACTCAGTATATATGAGTACCTTATTATTATTATTATTATTTTGTCTTTTTGAGACAGGGTCTCGCTTGCAGTTCAGGCTGGCCTTGAGCTCACTTTGTAGCCCAGGCTGGTCTTGAACTCGCAAGGAACCTTCTGCCTTAGCCTCCCGAGTGCTGGGATTACAGGTGTGAGCCACCACACCTGGCTTATATGAGTACATTATATATCTATATATACATATAGATATAAATGAATATGCTATACATACCATGAATGTATATCTATGTATGTATATATTTGCTGATTAAAAAATGACAAAAGGAATTGCAGTGATTTGTACATAAATAAAGTATTGGAAATAGAAAAATAATACAGCAATAGATTGTAACATGAGAATCTTGGAGGCACGATCATAGAGCAAGTATGTCCTCCAACCCTGCCTACATCACCAGTGGTCCAGGCCATACCCTGTGAGCATAGGTGGCAAGAGTGGCAAAATTACCAAATCCCAGTCAGCACCTCTGCTAGGCTTTTCACAGCACAGGGTGGCAGAAGTGGCAACTAACAGAGTGATCTGATTGAAGATTGAAGACCAACACCCAGGATGAGAGTTTCATTTCAGGGATGAAGTGTTACCCTACCACAGAGACCAGGTGAGAGACAGGTGTGGGAGACAGCTTGGAGAGAGATAAGGGCTAAACAGGATCTCCTAGATCCCCTGAGAGGCTCAGGCCTAGGCCAGAAGGCTCACAGGTCCTGTATAGCCTGGTAGGAGGCCAATTTAGAGGAGGTAGGGCTGAAGGTGATGATATTTAGCCCAGAGTGAACTTGAGTTTTTGTACCACTGCCTACATCCAGCAGAAATTATGGTTGTGAATTACTGTTGGTTGGTATTTGAGTGGCCTAAGGGTCTTCACTAAAATAGACCTCTTTGCTTTGGTTAAGTCTGCAAGTGATTACTAGGGCTTGTCAGTGTCCAGTTGATATTTGACACTACTATTGTTTGTGACTTTACTACTATAGCCAACATGGCATAGTGCTGGTTTTCTCTGTATGCCAATATCAAGATTGTCCAAGGTTCATAACACTATGATTCACTCTGACAGAACTGGCCACTGGATCAGAGAAGCCCCACATCCCAGCACAAAAGAACAATGAAAGAAAAAGTAAAAATATGAAAAGGTGAGGCAGTGAAATGCCTCCCCAAACTCCCAACTCTTCCAAAACTGGTTCTGGGGGTATTGATGGGGAAGAAATCACATGCTACCCAGAAGAAAATGTCTGAATGTTATCAGTGGAGGCAAAATAGTTCATTAGGACATTTGGCAAATTTAAAGAAGATATGACTAATGATCCCAATGAAACAAATGATTGAGTCTAGAGAATACACTAACAAAAATGTAGTGGAGCTAAAGAAAGAGAAAGAAAATATGAATACCTGACCTAGAAAAGAATGAGAGTTCACAAAAATTCCAAACAGAAAAGTATGATTGAAAACATGGGCTGTAGAAAACAACTAGTGTGAAGACAGAGCGAATTAATGGTGCTTTAAAACCATAAGGCACCATGAAAGATAGACACATTAACAGCAAGAAGACTAAGAAAAAAATCACTGGAACTAATGAAAAAATTATAAGGCAACACAAAAGCCATAAAAATAACTTTTCATACATGGAAAAATAATTCAACATACGGATAAGTGAGACATATAGAACCCTAAATTTATGCACCATGGAGTATTATTCTGTCATAAAAAGATAAACCTTAAGAATTCATAGGTAAACAAATGTAACTTGAGAACATAATGTTAAATAAGTCAGATACAAAAGTTTAAATATCACATGATTTCTTTCACATGAGAAGTTCAAAGTATGTACGCAAATGAGAGCAAAATGCAATCAGATAAATAGGAAGTGAGGAGAGATTGATAAGCTTCTCCAAACTAGCCATTCTTTTGCTTCAAAACATTTAAATATATATGCTTATTTCTTTCTTTCCTTCTTTCTTTCTTTCTTTCTTTCTTTCTTTCTTTCTTTCTTTCTTTCTTTCTTTTTTTTTTTTTTTTTTTTTTTTTTTTTTTTTTTTTTTTTTTTTTTTTTTTTTTTTTTTTTTTTTTTTTTTTTTTTTTTTTGTGTCAGGGATCAAACTCATGACCTTGTGTTTGCCAAGCAGGTACTTACGCCGCTGAGCTAAACCCCCAGCCCCTATTTGTTTCATTTCTACTACTAGTTTCTCTTAGTTCACTGAAAAGTTTTGTGCTAATATTTGCTTCTTCTTTGAAAGAGAATCATTTTTGTCCATGTCTTGGACTCTGAGAAACTGATTTGAAGATAATGATATGAGGTGTATTAATTATTGTTATTCTCATTATTTTGCTTGAATTTTTTTAATTTAGAGAAAAAAGAAAAACAGATAAAGGGTAGAAATAGTACAGAATTTCAAAAAAGCCAGTAAGAAACCACTAGTTGATAAATTACATATTGTTATCCTAGAAGTAGTTGCTCAGGTAACAAAATCAAAGCATAAAAAGTGGACAATCAAACAGTGACAGTACAAACCCTTCTGTTCAATGAACTAACAAAAACTTGGTAATATGGTTATCTTGCATACTTAAACATATATACGATTATATCCTTTAGAGCACTTTCTTTCCTTTCATTATAAAACTAGGATTGAGGGGCCGGGGATTTAGCTCAGCCGCGTAAGTGCCTGCTTGGCAAATGCTAGGTCGTGAGTTCAGTCCCAGGTACCAAAACAAACAAACAAACAAACAAACAAACAAACAAGGATTGGAAGTTCCATTCAATCCAGCTATTCCTCTCATGGGTATTTTACCAGAAAAATTGAAAAGATCATGTCTCAGCAATATATGTGCACCCATGTTCATAGCAGTGCAATTTGTAATAACTAAATCTTGGAAACAACCAAGATGCCCATCAACCGCAAAATGCATGAAAAGATGTGGTATTTTCATACAATGGAATATTAATCAGCTATAAAAATAATGATCTCGAGGCTTTTATAGGTAAATGGAGGCTACTTGAGACTATCTTCCTAAGTGAAATAAATCAGATTCACTTTGTAAATATCGAATTGTGTCTATAGTATAAAAATAATAAAAAACTGAAAGAGTAACAAGATCCAAAATGTATAATAGATATTGAAATTTTGTTAAAAAAATAAAAAGAATTTTGGAGAGGATAAAGGAAGGTATCACATAATCTTAAATTGTCAATGAGACGTTGTTGAGCCTTGGAGGGGGTGAAACTAACTTAAGTTTCTAAATTCCATTTCTATTTCTATAACTATATCAGCTGTATCTATAGCTACATATTTATATCTAGGCTGTGAAAAGATACTGTGAGATGTAATCAGAAAATCTTACCAAATTATTTTTCTGCTATGCTTAGTGGAAGTGTGGTGTCTTTGAAGACAATGACCTTTTAACTTCATCTAGGATTTCCAAGTAAATAAACAAAAATTGGTTTTTTAAGTCAAGAACTGTAGTTTTCTCTCCCTCTTTTCATGTTCCCCTCTCTCCATGCCAGCTTTCTTCTGTCTTATTTTCTTTGCTTTTTTTTTGTTCCAATTAATGTAAGCTAAAGTTTAAGGCTAAATAAATGCTTTTGCTCTAGTCTTGACATTGGAACAATTCACTAGGAACTGAGTGATATTTATATAGTTGTGTTTTTGTTACTTGGTATCTCCTTTGCATTCTCTTTGCTTTTAACTCAGTGAGCTTCCTCGCTGTTCTTTTCCTGTTGCTTTTATTTTTTCTTCTTCCTTTTCTTGTTTCTCCTATTTCTTTTTCTTTTTGCCAATTCAATTGTTCCTTATTAGATTAAACAAAGGCACAATATTTTTGGCATCATAGTGGAAGCTATGTTTTTAAACTACTATATAATAAATTTTTATGTGCACTCTTTTTAAGTGGTAGTATTGTTTCAAGGCTTTTGTAGAAATAATATTATAATTTAAATTTAATATTTAATGATAACTTTTAAATCAGGGTCTAGAGTAAACTTTATGTACTCGATTTATAGAACACATAGCAGAAATATTTTCTTTAAAATAATAGTTTGACAGGTTTAAGCAGTTGTTAAAGCCTATTTCACTAAGTTTCATGCCTGAACCACACACTTCATGCTTCTGTTTAATGTGGAAAAACAAAACAAAACAAAAAGCAAAAAACAAACCAAAAAATCCAAAACAAACAAACAAACAAACAAAAAACTAAACTGACATTGTGTCCCAAGTATTTAAAATTTTCAAGACATTTGTCCTTTTTAGATTCTAATCATATTTCCTATAATGAGAAGCCCCATTCTTAAGGGTGAACTACGTTTGCAACCTAAATTTATAACTGACCACATTGCTGAATTCGTGACTTTATTCCCATCTTTAGCTGTAATTTTATGAAGTCAGGCATTTTATGTCCCAATTCTGTCTGTTAAAGTAATTCCCTGTTCTGTGGTTTTCTTATTCCATCCAATATTCCCTCAGGGAAAAGTGTCACATTGGTGAAGTGTTTTCCTTTTTTAGTGGTGAATCACAGCAGCAAAATCACTTGTTGCTCTGGGTGTTCCCTTTCCATGGTTATGGCCTTTTTTTTTGACACAGTCTTTTGTCCTATTAATAAGAGCAAATAAGGCCTTTTATGGTTACAACAGCTAAAAGTTATTCTGAAAATTGGCTTAAATTCAAAAAGATATTTATTAGATCTCACAGCTAAAAATCTTAGAATTGCATCAAAGTGCTCAGAAATTAAGTACTATTTCTCAGTTTGGCTTTTCTTTGTGTTGTCTTCATTCTCAAATAAATTGTGTCAGTGACTTGGTGCATCTCTTGGCTGACATCCCCACAGCCTAGAAAGCCTGGCAGGAGGAGACTGTCTCTGGTCAACCATTCCAAGCCACTTCCCTGGGCTCCATCACAATGGGCTTACCTCCTTTCTGAACTCTCTGATGACCAAGTATTGTGATACATTACTTAATCAAGTCTGAGACCAGTATGCAGACTGAGGACCACTGGACCTCACCTGACATCACCCCACTAAGGATCCAGAAGGGTGAGTTTTCTAAGGAAAATCTGAATATTGATATTACAAAAAAAAAGAGGAATGTATATGTAATATCCAAGGGAGAATTGATTGTGGATAGCTTTCTATTAAATTTCTTTAAGTTCACTTATTCCTATGGGATATTTTGTATGCATATGTACAAGTCTTCTATAAGTGAGCATTCAAGCTGCTTTTCATGATTACTATCTGAAACTTCAACGTAATTACATTAGTCTTATAATCGGCTCTTTTATAAACTATGTGGATGCTTTCATTATGCCATGGTCTTTATTGCCGATTTGTTCCTATCTTTTGTAAAAGTGTTACAAATGTTCCTATAGGTACTTAAATGGTCTTCTTAAAACCAATCATTTTCCTGGGTATGGTAGCACACGCCTATAATCCCAGCACTCAGGAGGCTGAGGGAGGAGGAGTCCTGTGAGTTCGAGGCCAGCCTTGGCTACATAATGAGTTCAAGGCTACCCTGTACTACACAGTGAGACTGTCTTTATCTCTTTCTTCCTCTCAAATCTCTAGCAAAATTATACATAGAGGTTAGGCCTTTAATTGGGAATTAAAGCTGAATAAGCTTCTAAAGGTGGGCCACTATTCCAATAGGACCGGAGACTTACACAAGGAGGAAGAGAAACAAAGAGTGTGCATAGAGAAAAAGCTAAGAGAGGCTGCCTTCTGCATTATGGTCCTCCGAGTAGATTGATGAAGTATAATCAGCATTATAGTATAATGCTTGACTTGATTTTCAAAATTCTATTTTGCTAGAGCTGTTTTTTAATTTCAAAAAGATTGAGCTGAAGCTAAAGTTGTACAGTATTTCAAAAGTGGGCTTACTATAGTAATTATTCAATCTTGGTTGTGAGATAAAAGATTAATCAGGTTTCCAGGTGAACTTTGCAAATGGTAATGAAGTACCTCTTAAAGCTAGCTCTGATTTTCTAAGAACAAATTCAGAAACTATGAAATAGTGTAGATTTTGTTATTATATACATATATGTATATATATATATATACATATATGTATATAATATCTTTAGCTAAAATTGTGTTGGGAAAATTTTAATATAGAATTATGCATATTAATAATTATGATAAAAATATACTTTTTGGTTAATCAAATACTGCAGGACTGATTTAATCAGTATAAAATTGAAAGAGATTTAGATCTGTAATAAAAATCTATATTTGGGGAAGGGCAAAATTTAAAACAGCAGCCAAGTAGGGAACAGGACAGGGTGCAGAAGGTGGGCAGACAGGCACTCAGGACTTGGGGACAAGTAACTGACCACTGTCAAACCAGTGTAAGCTTCTTGGTTTCTCATGGAAAACATTTTATACACCTAAACCCATCCATGTCTACACACACCTGTTCCATTTTTTGTCTTGCCTTGGAGGTGGTATTACAACATAGTATTGCATTACTTCAACGCCTGCCCCATCTGGAATCATTAAATGATTTCAAACACTTCCTTCAGCTCCACGATAAGCTGCCAGTCACTCTTCTGCATTTCTTCTCGGAACCAGCCTTTGAGGGCATCGATGGACTGCCGGCTGATCTTACTGACGAGAATGTCAGTAGCCTCAAAATGCCTCCTAAACATCTTGGGAGACTCACCAGGGATCGGCTCTATTTTGACACAAACTTCTTGTCCTTTGTTTTTGCAACATCCACTTGTTTGTGGTTTATTTCAAGACTTGTTACTATTCCAATGTCAACAAAGTTCTTGCTGGGGACCCAGTGGGGGTGCCCTGTTTCACCTGCCTGCTTCCACAGTCACGCTTATCACTAAGCGTGAATTGAAGACGTACTGGGGGAGGATTTTCATCTTGCAAGGAAATACTGCTATGTGCTTAAATTCCTCTTGTTTCTGCTTCTTGTAGTCTTGTCTATATTTCTTAAAGGCATCAAATAAGTGATAATTTCTGCACTAAAAGTTCTAACTCCTAGACTATCCGCCATTTCTTGTGCATCCTGTTCAATTCTCACATCAAAGGCCAAAATGACAGCATATGGCAGCTCGTGTTCCAGCATCACGGAGGCCTTCATGATCCTTCTTGTGCACGGGGCCGATGCTGATTCCCACGTAGGGCACTTCTGACTTTTTCAGAAACTCAAGGAGAGCTTCCAAAGAGCCCAGCGTTGACGCCTGCACATCGACACGTTTTTCTTCTAGTTTGATAGCATTAAGTGTCTGCTCCAACTCATGGATCCATTCAACTTTAAGAACGGGAACTCCATCCTCTTTGTAAGTCACCAGGAGGGGTAAAGCAGCCAGTGTTTTCTCCAGGTCATTTCCAAGAATCTTTACTCCTTGTGCTGCTTCTACTTCTTTATGCTTCTCATACTGGTTCTTCACACGCAGTTCCTTCACAGGAGGAGGTAGCAGCAGGCCGCGTATCTGAGTGACAATGGGCCCTTCTACTCCGGGAACTATGATCATGTCCCCCTCCTTCAAACGACCATTGATCAAGATGACATTTATAGTGGTGCCCATTTCCGGGAGCGCTTTGACCTCCATCACTTGTGCTCGCAGCTCTTCACAGTGTGCAAGTCTCTTGCTCAACATGGTCTGAGTTAACTCAACAAGAAGATCAAGCTGCCCATGCCATTGCCAGTATGTGAGGAGGTAGGTACCAAGGACATGAAAGTCCGAGGATCTTTGTTCTCATAAAACAAAGCAGCATTCAGGCCCTGCTGTGCAAGTTCTACAATAATGGCCTTTGCTCACTCCTCAAATTCATCTCTTGTATTCTTTTTCTGCTTCTTTAAAGTAGCAGCTACTTCAGAGTCAGGACTCTTCTTCCAATCATATAACCTATCAATCTTATTAAGTGCGACAATGAAGGGACATTTTTTAGATTTCAGAAGGTTGATAGATTCAATTGTCTGAGGCTCCAAAGCATGCATAATGTCAACAACTAAAATTGGCAATATCAAAAATAGAGCTTCCTCTGTTTCTAAGGTTACTGAAAGACTCCTGTCCAGGAGTATCAATAATCAGCATTCCTGGAATTCGTACATTCTCTCTATCAAAATGCTTAATCGTCTTAGTCTGCTCATTAATAGCTTCAAGGGGAACATTGGTGGCCCCAATTTGCTGAGTGATGCCACCTGCTTCACCATCTTGGACATGTGTATGACAAAGCTTATCTAGAATTTTTGTCTTCCCTGTGTCAACATGGCCTAGCACACAAATAATAAGGGCTCCTAGCTTTCCTATATTTACATTTTTGCTATGTTCAAGTCACTGTTTCTCAATTCTCTGTTTTGCTTTGTCATAAGACTGTTCTTCTTTAGTTCGATCATCATCAGAGACACACTGAGAGTCTGAGCTTATTTCTTTACTTTGCTTTGGATCTGTTTTCCCTGAATCTTTCTCATCTGACATCTTTTCATCATCTTCATCACCTTCTCTGGCTTCACTCTCTCCTACTTCTTCCTCCTCTTCCTCAGTCTCCTCATCTTCATCTTCTTCCTCTTCCTCCTCTTCTTCAGGGTTTTCTTTTACTTCTATATGAGCTGTGTTGCCTTCTTTTTCTCTGTCCTCATCACTGGCCATGGCTTCCCAATCATCCAGTCCACCATCCTCACTTTCTGCTGCTTCTTCTGGGTCAACAGGAGGTGGTGTTTCTTCTTTCTCTGGTACACCTTGCTCCACAACGTCAACAGTGGCATTTAACTCCACTGCCTCAGACACTTCTTTATTTTCTAGCTGCTGTGGTGTTTTTTTCTTCTTTTTGTCTTCATAAATTGGCCTTTTCTTTGGCAAAGAGTCTTTCGATAGCTCTTCAACACCCTGAGTTTGTAGAAGTTTAAGGGTAGCTTCAGCTCTGGCTCTAGCTTCCTTCTGGGATTTAATTAAAAGTTTCTCTTCTTTTTTCAAGCGTTCTTTTTTTTCTTTTTCTTTTTGCTTTTTCCTTTCTCTTTTTTCTTGTTCCAAGCATTCCTCTTCTTTCCACTTGGCTTCTAACTCTTCAAGTCATGTTATATGTTCTTCCTCTTCTCTCTTCTGTCTTTCTTCTTCTTTCAGCTTAGCCAGAGCTTCTTGCATTGCTTTAACAGTAGCTTTGCTAGGTCTTTTTTTCTTTTCTTTCTCTTTCTCTTCTTTTTCTGTTTTCTTTGTCTTCTTACCTTTCTTCTTTTTATCACCTTCATTATCATCTTCTGCAGCCATGAGTGTCTCTCCTTTCTCTGCAGAGGCCAGGGCAGCTCCAGCATCAGCCATCACTTTGGATCTGACAGCTTCCTCTTCAGGTTTTTTTTGAGGTTCTTTTTGTTTACCCTGATCCTTTTTACTTGTCTCTAACTCTTCTTTTTCTTTCACTTTGCGAAGTTTTGCTTTTTCTTTATCTCATTTCTTCCTCTCGTGTTCTTTCTTTTCTGCCTTCTTTTGGGCCACTGTCTTAGTTTTAAAGGAAGAGTCATCCTCTTCATGCCCACCATCGACATTAGGACCTGGCTTATTTTTTTGATTTTTTTTTCTCCTTTTCTAGACTGCAAAAGTTCACTGGCCTCATTGCCACTTTCACCTGAAGAGTCCACTCTATAAGGCTCTTTGGTTCTTTTACTGTTCTCATCATCCTGGTCTGAGCCGTCCCACTTTTTAGTAGACTTCTGAGCTTTCCCTTTAGTTTTTTTTTTTAGAAAGTTTATTAAAATCATCATCATCACTCCCAGAGTGTATTTCCATTTTGGGTTTTGTGGTCTTTTTTGACTTTAAATCTTTATCTTCTGATTCTTCACTATCATTATCATCAAAACTTTGTTTTTTACCCTTCTGCCTTTTCTTTGTTTTATCTTGTTTTGATGTGGATTCTTCTTCATTGTTTTCTGTTGGCTTCTCCACAACAGTTTCTCTGTCTGCTTTGACGCCTTAAGCTTCCAAAGACAATTCTTCCAGTTCTTTCAGAATATCATCTTCACCAAAGTCCTGTTTCTTTTTCTATTTTTCCTTTTTCCCCTTTGTCTTTTGAGGTTCCTGTTCTTTGGCAGCACCAGCTCCTTCTATTTCTGCAGCCAAGGCATCAAGATCAATGTCATCCTTGGCACTGTCTTCGCTCTTGTTTTTCTGTTTCTTCCCCTTGGCTTGTCAGCGGCGTGCGTGACCTGGAGCCTCTCTACTCTCACAGAGCCGCGGTCCCCCAGCCCACTTCGGCTCTGCTCAGCTCGGCCCCTCCCAACAATATTCTTTAAAAAGACAGAAAGAATATTTGAGACTTGTTTCTCTCTCTCTCTCTCTTTACCAATCCTTACCATTTAATACTGCTAAATTGGTAAAAGTCTTTTACTAATAATGTGTTAATGTGATTACTTTTAAATGCTTGGCTTTTCTAGGTTTTTCAGAAGCATTTGCTTGTCATTAAGAAGCTCATAGGTCTATTGTGTATGATTAAAACACACAAGAGAACTGATAAATAGTCTTGTCATTTAGCATTTCACTGCAGTATCTAAAGATTGGCTTATAAATTGCCAAAAGAGTTATTCAATTTAGTCACACAAATTTAAAAATGACAAAGTAGTAAAAATTAGTTATGTCACTTGGTGAAATAAATATTTGTGGAGAATAAGAGATAACTTAAATGATTATTTTATTTTTATGTTTTGGTAAAGTTTTTAATATATTTTTTGTTGCCTGATTATGATTTGAGTTAGGATTTGAAAGAAATGTTCAAGGTGGACTACAACATTAGCATTTTAAGCATATTTATAACAATTATCTAGGAATTTGAACTCAGATTCTGTTTCTAGTGTCTATACTCTCAAACCACAAAACCAGCGTGGACTTTCTTTGTGTTGATGCAAGCACATTGGGCAATTTATTCAGTAATGGATTGAAAATATTTGAAACTGTGATTACAATTTTGATGCTAATATAACTTTTTATTAGTATGTAATTTTCTAGGTAAGTTTAATGAGTTGCAATCTGGTTTCTCTATGATTGACAATTTTATGAATAGTTAAAGAGAAAAGTTTGGGTCTTCATTCTAAGACTATTTAGTTTTTAATAAAAGTAAAGTAATTACATGGTCTTTTGAATTTTATACAAAGAATTAATTATTTTCAATTCACATAAGTTTTGTAATAATTTTTTTGGTCAGGCAATTGTCATTTCTTTCTACAAATTAACAAAAGTGATTTTAAGTGACAAGAGTAAATTGTGCAGTGGAAGCTTTTTTGTTTTGCTTTATTAAGTTAAAATTCTCATGGTCTCTAAACCTGATACAAATAGATTCACTAATTATTCTTAGAGAAGCCTTTTCCAAAGTGAAGAATCTATTAAAATGATTAATAAGCTTAATTGTAAAACTGGCTTAATATGCCTGAGTACATACATGCATATATAAATATATGTAATTCTGCTTCCTTTGAAGGTTTGTTCTCATTTTCTTCACACAGTCAGGGTGAGTCACGCAGTCACATGCGTCACACTCATCTCCTCACTGCATGTTAGAGAGGAAGGTGATGTGGCAAAAATCTCGACATATCTTTCCTGCCGCTGTTGCACACACTATAATGGCAAGATCTACCTTGCTTTGGCTCTAGAGGGCTATAAGAAGCAACAGACTGAGTAGAGTCAGCATTACTTCTGCAGAACTCACTGATAAAACAGGCCAATGACTATTCCTTCCTTTGGGGAGAAGCATCTAATAGAATGACAAAGCATACGAACATTTTCCCAGTGTGGAATTATTGGCAGAATTTCTCTTTTAGGGACTGCAGTCCGAATAGAGTAAGAAGACCTGGCTCCTCCTCTATTCCCAATGTTATTCGATTGTCACCTACAATTCAAGCCAAAAATCCTCTTCCTCTTCTACTTTTCACTTTGCATTATGGTCAGGCACATGCTCCAAAAGAGCTTATTAGATGACCCATGGCCGTATAAATATCTCAAATGATACAGTACTAGCAACATAAAAATCAATAAACAATCTCTCCTTTTACTAAATGCCTGGATAAAAACTTTCCTAAAAATATTAAGTATCCAAACCCTTTAAACATTCCAGTCCCAACATTCTTATATAATGAGATTATTCTTAACAATATAAATCTCAGATATAGAGGCTATTATTTTCTGTGTCTGTTCATGATGGGTAAAAGCTCAGTCCCAACAGGGGCATCTTCTCCATAAGCATGAATGACACTGTTAGGGGATAGTTAATTTCAACAGATTTGCAGAGTATTAAGTAGTGTCAATCCTCTTTATAGTGTTTCTCCTAGATGACCAATGGCTTACAACCCAAGCAATGCACCACCAATGTATCTGTACTTACTAAAGAACTGCTCTGTTCACCATAGTAGGAAATTCCTGTAATCAGACATCCTGCAGAATGTGCTTCTTTCCAGATACCTTATAAGCACAGATTTAGGAATCTTCCTCCTATCTTAGGTCATGCTTTGAACACCTGTTAATGTTAGCTTTAATGTCAAATCATTACCAAAACTAACGGATTGCACAGATATGATCAGAGTTTTCATCTACTCATCAAGAGGCTCCTTAAGCAGCCCTCACTACTTTATTCTAATCCAGGCCGGATCCCAGTGTCAGGCACCTCATCTAAGCCCACTGCATCCCCAGTATTTTGGTAGCGAGCCTTTCCTAGTATTCTTCATAGTTCTGCCTCTGCATTCTGGAAATCTTTAGGATATCTGCCAGCATTTGCCATGTAGGGATGTGGGCTTATATTCTGAAGTCTATCTAATGCTGTTTGATAGCTCTACTTAGGTTTCTAACAGGTCAGAAATACAGCATCAGATTATGATGTAATATCATCTATTCCTTGGTATTGTTGGAGCTAGACTAGCATCTACTTCCAGGTATTTGTGTCCAGCAACCCAATAAAAATCTACAAAGATCCTTAAGCCTATGATAAATAAGATCAGAGTTGGATTCTTCAGACAGAAACAAGTAGAATATTTTTTCCTCTTAGGTTCTACATCAATAGAAACTGATGGATAATGCTAAGCTTCATGAGTTTTACAAACTACTGCCATGTCCTTCTAAAAAGGATTTATTACAGTACTGCTAGGTAATTAAGAATAAACTCTACTTCCATACAACCAGTGAAATATCAGGATGTCAGCAAGTCAGCACAATAAGAACCAATCCTTTTTATAGGTTAGTGGATTATAATAATGACCATAATCCTTTACTACTTTGAGAGTTCATGTCTTTTTGCAATTTGGTTTTCAGCTTTTCTCATCAAAAATATAGTCTATTTCCTGTCCTCTTGTATTTGGGATACTATATGACTTACACTGGTCTATATAAATGACATCATGTCCCTCCAAGATAACCTTCAAACCTTGCATGCTTGCATTTACTTCCTCAGACTTAGCTCTATCTTTTGGAAGAAAACAGGCTCAGCTTACAGAAGAGACCACCTTGGACAGAGCAATGTCAGCCTGGTTTTCCTAGCAGAGAGCAAAGAGATAGAAATGTTGCCAGATAGCAGGACAGTCATTCCTTTCCCCAGATGCTAACTGATACTTGAAAGAGGAAGTCAGCTACCACCTAAACTGCTGACCTAGGGAAACATGGCTAAGTAATTGCTGTTTTAAGTCAAAATTGGTACATTAAGTAGTAGTAGCTAATTCTGTCACACTGATTGAATTTTCAACACTTATGTTATATTTGAGTATATTTCTGTCTTACTGTTTTGATCTGTGACTAGGCCCGTATCCAGTCAAGCTTATTATACTGACAAGATTTTAAAGCACAAATATTTACATTCAGATGATAGCTCTGCTTTCTGTGGGTATACATAAGACAAAAAGAGCAAAATGAACTAATGTCTCTCCTAATCCCGATTCATTAACACAGTACACTTTTTAGCTACTGTGAGAGTTGACATTCTAGTTACCCATGCCAAACTAACTTCGCAAGATCTAGGCAGTCAAGTAGAGATACTGTAGAGCCTGGGTTTAGCATAATAGAAAGGAGAGACACATTGGAGGAAGCATGATGAAAAGAGTGGCTCCATCACACTTCCAAATTCAAGGAGCACAGTATGGAGCGAGGCACCTTACACCTGTGGGAGGGAAAGGGAACTAAGTCTAGGCTCTGGACGTGGATCTATCACCACATCCAATGGTACCAGGCAGAGTTTTAGGTGTCAGTAACAGTGTACTGAATCATTGGAACTGTATCAGGCCAGGCGCTATCTGACTCCACCTCAAACAGCAGCATAGGGTTCAGACTATAAACGCTAGCATAAAACTAAAACTTTTCCTTGGAGCTCAGTACCAAGCCCACCAAGGCAAGATATAACACCAGACAAAAGTCAAAGGTCCTCTGCTTACTCTACAGGTTGTAGGTAGAGATTCTAGAATTGTCCCAAAATGTGGATGCCTGATACCAATGGGACAGAGTTGAGTTTTGGCCTACAGCATTGCCATCCCCAGAGTAGTTCTGAGACATCATTTCCCTGAGATTATAGTGGTCCCCAAAGTTGTAAGATTTAGGTTTACCACCAGCCTTTGTGCCTAAGGGATTGTCTCTGCATAATCTGTCTATAACCTGAGGCAATATGACTATTTCTCTGATGAGTGCTTGCAGACAAAGACTTTCTTTCTCTCTCTCTTTCTTTCTTTCTTTCTTTCTTTCTTTCTTTCTTTCTTTCTTTCTTTTCTTCTTTCTTTCTTTCTTTCTTTCTTTTCTTTTCTTTCTCTTTCTTTCTTTCTTTCTTTCTTTCTTTCTTTCTTTCTTTCTTTCTTTCTTTCTTTCTTCTTTCTCTTTACCTTCTCCTCTCCCTTTCCCTTTCCCCCTTCTTTCTTTCTTTCTTTCTTTCTTTCTTTCTTTCTTTCTTTCTTTCCTTCCTTCCTTCCTTCCTTCCTTCCTTCCTTCTTTCTTCTCTTTTTTTTTCTTTTTGTAACAGGAATCAAACTCATGACCTTGTCCTTCCCAGGCATGCAAAGATTTTAGGCCTGGCCTAATACCAAGCCAAAACTGTAAAACCGTACCCTAGTGGAAGAACCTGTGTTTCAATGTACTTCGCCACCAACTGTGGCTTAGACCTGGGTGTGCTCTTGAGATGATGCAGGTCTTTGTAGCAAAGGAACTCAGGTGCTACCTACTTAACATCAGCCTTAATGGACAGGTCACTGCTTTACCAAAGCCATCCAACCTTTGGCAGCATAGTGTGCAGCGGATTGTATTTCCTGGGGGTTGGGCAGGTTAGTAAGTGAAGGATTTTGCCTTAGAACTTACTGCAAGGGTGATGAAATGTAACCATAGGCAGATTGTGATAGCCTCACCCTCATACTTGTCTGTGGACAGACACTACAGAGAAGCTCCAATGCAAGGGGGAGGCACTAGGCCCAAGACATTCAGATTTCTATTCCAGGCAATGTCACCACTATCTGGTGACAGTGGGCTTATGCAATGGACTTTGAATTAGGAGTTCACTTTAGCATTAGACAACCAATAGCAGTGTGGTCCTTTGCCCTACCCCAGTGCTGTGCTGATTTTGTGGGCTATGGGTTCATGATGTAGCAGAGATTTGTATTGTTTGTTATCACAACTATAGCATAGGATAAATCAGCGTCCATGGTGCCTCTGCCCTGAGCCTGGCAGAATTTGGTAGAATCCAACTATTCAAACTTGAGACTATAGAAATGGCATCCAGGCCTGTCATAGCTCCAGGAAGAGGCTTTTAAGGCTGGACTGCTCTGCTCAGGTGCTCCCATTCATGCTGCATCTGTTAGATGCAGACACACTTGGGTTTGAAGTCTCTACTTAAGAAGTAGAAACACTCCAATGACACACATGACAAAGTTGGATTTAGGACACGAGAGACGATTAAAATGGAAGAAGTGACAAAGACTAAGAGAAAATATCAGCCTACATAAAAATTTTGAAAAAAAATAGACACAATTGAAAAGATTATGAAGACTGGAATAAATACTTATTTTTTTCAATATCGAGATGATGTTACAAACCAACCAACATTAAGGGTTCACATGAAACCATGACATCACTCAACAATCAAAACAAGAATCCAGAAAGTTACTAGATGTCAACAAGCATAGAAGAGTATTCAGATGGAGAGCACAAATCTTTTTTAAGGAAACCCAGTGAGCTTCAAATGATTCAAAAGGGTTTAATATCTAGAACATATTCAGGAGCTTCAAAAACTTAGTAGCAAGAAAGTCAAATAACCTGAATGAAAAAATGAGAAACAGACCTAAACAAACATTGCTCAAAAGAATGCATATAAATGGTCAAAAAATATGAAAAAAGTTGAATATCACTAATCATCAAGGAAATACAAATTGAAGAAATATTACTTCATCCAAGTGTGAATGGCTAGTGTAAAAAAGACTGAAGATAACAAGTACTGGAAAATGTGGGAGAAAGGAAGCTTTTTACACTGTTGGTGGAAATGTGAGTGAATATGGCCATTATGGAAAACAATACAGAAGTTCTTCAAATTTTAAAAATTTAACTACCGTGTGATCTAGAATTTCATTTTTATATAGACATCTACAAGAAGTGTAATCAGTATCTCAAACGTTAGTGTTTCTATATTTATCAGCAATGTTTATAACAGCTAAGAAATGGAAACTTCTAAAGCTTCTGTTAGTCGATAAATGGATAAATAAATTGTAGTACATATACACAATGGAATAATCTTCAGATATATAAAAATAATGAAATCCTGTCATTAGTGACAGCTTGGATAAGCCTGGAGTTGAGTATAAGTGAAACAAATCAGGCAAAGAAAGAAAGTACCGCAGAAGCTTACTCATAGATGGAATATTCTGAAGGGACCACAGGGCTTGAAAGTGCGTGATGATTACTAAGAGTGGGAAGTTTAGAGAGGGAAAGGGAACCGCTGGAAAAAAACTTGATCTCGCTCAATAAGTTACATGCAGACAGGTGTAAGAAGTTTTGGTTTTTATTGAAGAGTAGGGTGACTATAGATAATAATAATGAAGCGTGTTCCCCAAAAACTGGAAGAGAGAATTTTGACTACTTTTAACTTTAACAAGTGATAAGTATTTGAAGCAATTGATATGTTTAGTTTGATTTAAATATTATACAATGTATGCATATCAAAATGTCACATGGTATCGTAATATAATGTATAAGTTTCATGTTTTTATGGATCATTTAAAAATAAATTTAATCATAAAAAATAAAAATATTTTTCTCATTTTCTTTTTCTCTCATATTTCCTTTCCTGTTCTTTCGTTCTGCACAGTACATGTATACAATTCAACATATGTTTCTATCTTGTTGCAAAATTATCTCTTCATAATTGTCAATTGATAAGTCATGACTATAGTAAATTGTATAACATTACCTAATAATAAAGCATATCATCCTAATAATCATTCACAAGTGGTATTATCTAGCTGGGACTTTCTTAGAATCATAAATAGAAACACTGAGTTACCCTAGGTTATCACTTCATATTCATGATATGGTCCAGATATATGATATAGTAAGTTAGAAAATTTCCTGATAATCAGGAGAAAAATTTTACATTTCCAACACATTTACAATAAATGTCTTTTTGTGTGGCTTTATTCGTATACTTGAAATACATATCTATTTTCAGGTATAGCCTCATGATGTGGAGGTGAGGATCCACTATGAAAGTACACAATAAATTCATTTCCAGGAAGTTCTTAAAAATACATGAAACTACAGAATAATTAAACAACTTGTCTAATGTGGGGACTAACTATGAAATATCATGTATTGTAATAAACCTCTTGTGAACTTATGATAGTCAAATTCAAATGGATTAACCAGATATTTGGAATGTAATGTACTAAGCACTGATTTTTTTGGCTAGGAGAACAGTGTCGTCACAAAGCATATCTTTCAAATCTTAACAATTAATTACTATCAGTTCTGCTCATTTGATCCATAATTTTCTATTTTATTCAAGAAAGCATATTCAGTCAAAATTTTGTTGGGAAGATAATCAAGTTCTGACTCTAAAATCAAGTTTCCACATAGAAATACTTTTCTTTGTAAGTAACTGTTAGAATCTTAGTTCATAAGGAGACTGGAAAAAACATGTATCTGTATTTTGTTTCTGAGTACACCATGTGAGAAAGGAGTACACAAACTGACATGAATAAGCTAAGTTTGATATGAATAATCTAAGTAAATTGCACTTTTAAAAATGCATAGTTTTACAAAATCTTAAGCTGGGTATAAGGTTAGATAATTATAACTAAATTTTTTTTGACGAAGCTGTAAAAAAATATTTGAATAGAAGCAATACTGTTGCTGCTATCTTCATACATTTTAGAAAATAGGTTTACTGATTTTTTCTCACAGATCTTTGAGTAAAATAAGTTGATGTTATAATATTGAGGTTTTTGGCAACTGAGGTTCTGAATAGTTCCTCTAAATATTTCAAATAATGAAAAATGTTTCAAGACCACTGTGTTCCTAGATTTTTCCTTCACTTCTCAACTGAGCGTTACCTTCTTACATGTACAATGATGTTTGATAGTACACAGTTTACTTCTGTCTTAGTATAATCTATTCATTCTAGTTTTTAAACATAAAAGTGTTGGGTCCTAATTATGCAACACAAACCAAAAATAAATAGTAATTTAGTATAAGATGTTCAATGCCTGATGTGTAATGAATAGGAATAGCTAAGGCTTCTTATGGCATTGGACACATAATATTTACATTCAAATGTACAAATGCTTGTATGTACAAAAATTAGAAAGAATATTATTTCCTATATAGTAATGGGAGTAATATTCATAAATAGAATAAATGTCCTATCTAAATGTGTAAACTGCTCATGCTACTTACTGTGTGGGGAACTGGGAAATGTAGGTGTTATATGAAGTGTTTAAGACTAGCAGAACATGCTAATGCACCAAGGCCGATTTCATGCTTAATGTGTTTTCCAAATATGTACAATTTACTGCTGGGTACTATATTTAAGAAGTGTAACAAACTCGCCCAGTGCCAAGTGGTTAGTTTCGTGGTAACAGGAAACTTTATTTCCACCTTGCTTTTAAATAAAGCCTCTGGTTGGGCCCACACTGAAAGGATATCAGCCTGGCCTTGAGCAGGCTAACTTGGCCTTGACTTTCTAGACGAAGAGTACTTTACCAGATATCCCTCAGCAAATAGGTTTAGAATACAGTAGATCTGATTATTAAACAGCCTGTAGTCCCTCTTCACATAAATCCTGTACTTTACTGATTCATTTCTGTTCAAGAATGTGAGAACAGCTTTTAGAATTGAACCAGTCTTCTGTGAATAATTATTTCTTTGTTGAGATGTTGATTACTTTTTTCTCAATTTTTAAAATGGAGTGAAATAATCATTCTTGTATGTGAACATCAATTGCACTCTCTTTTCAGATTTTCTTAGCTATATTTGGAAGGTGTACCCCTCAGTAGTAAAATGGAGGAGCATATGTTGAAAGAAATATTGAAAGGAAGAAACTAAACAGTTTAAGCAAAATATGCTGCAGCAGAGAGATAAGAAAAGATGTATAGAAAACATTCTGTCAATCAAAAAATAAGTCTATGGTCTTCCAGCTGAAATCTATAAAGAAAAATGAAAGCAGATGAAAGGAAAGTAGAGCTGCCTAATATATGTGTTACAGTGTTTGGTAAATTGAAAAGCCTTGTTAGGTCATGAATGAATGTTACCGTGTCAGCTGAGAGTTTTAAGTTCCCTTGAATGCACCTGGGAAAGCTAGAAGCCTCATAAATGTATCCACAGCATGTCACTTTTATACTAAGCAGGCAAGAAGTTTGCTGATGTCAGTTCCTGACTGTTGATCTTGGTGGGACACCACCCATAAAGTGATGTAGGTAGACAAAGATGTAAGTGCTGGCATATGCTACGCCAGATTTAAAACTTGTCTTAATTATTACCATGCCTACTGAGGAGTAGAGCAAAACTGCTCTAATTCTGCATTAAATGAGAAAATAGGATGATAGTAATAATCACAGGTCAGAAGAATTGAACCAGACCAATTGTTAGGTTCATTTTCAGTGACAAATTAAATTTCAGTATGAAAATAAAAAAATCTTGCAGCAAGATTCCTATTAATGAAAAGAAGGCAATGAAATACCTAGTTCTAATGAGAAAAAAATGATCCTTCAAATCGGAAGAGGGTGTTCAAGATGGAATTAGGTCACTAATTCATTAGTGAAAGTGTCTGGGACAGAGGAAGCTTCATTTTGACATTTAATTCTGCTGTTTCCTCTGTTTTCCTGTTATCTTGTTTATCATCAAAATAAAAGTGATAATTTGCTAAAAATGAATTTTTGATAGGACTTCTTTCTTATTAGTATTTCCATGCAATTTAGTTCTTCACTAATCTATAAGTTAGTTTGTATCATTGACCCATATTCTACTTAGTAAAATTGAGGCATAAGAAGATTGAGTTGTCCAAACTTAGTGATGAAGACAAGATTAAAACTTAGGTGTGCTTTCCCCAATGTCCAATCCTTAGCCATCATATGACAGAAGATTGTACACTTATGATTAAAATCCTCAAATCCATAAAACTAAGGGAAAATATTTGTGTGAAGAAAATGTTTGGATTAAGTCCCTCTAGGAGAATTTAGTGCTTTGAGAATGGTTAAAAGAGAATTTGCATATCAATTTTCAATAGTTTTTTTACATTTATGAAAGAAGACTGACTGTGAGAATCAGAGATTCTTTGTTGCAACTGTATGTAAAGAACAAAATTCACAGCTGTGACATTTTGTTTCAATGAAATATATGAAAATTGCTCTCAAATTTAGACGTACTTTACAATTGTCTAGGAAATGTTAAAAATTGCAAATGCCTGATTCCTATTCCAGAGATTTTCACCCAAGTAGTGCTATGTGTAGCTTCAGAATCACGATTTATGAAAAATGCCCCAGTGTATTTAATATGTATACAAAGTTGGAATCCACCTCAACCACTTAAGATTTTGCTGGAAGGTAACTTCATTGTGAAGCCCAAGCACTCAGGATGTATTCAGCCTGCTCTGGGTTTGAATTCCCAGCTCCACATGTATGAACAGTGTGATTCTGATAAACTATTCAAAATATAAGATTCAAATTTTGTTATTGATTCAATAAGAGTAACATGACCATCTAACTTTGGACTTTAGATGTCCATACAGATCACTTACCAATGTCTACAGGTCTCTTATCATAGTGATTGACATGCCATGACTACCACAGTATTTTTTAATACTAAAAGATACCATAGTAAAAAACACTACAGTATTTTTTAAAGATGATCACAGAATATAGATGATTTTATAATGCAATTTTATAGAAAAATCATTAAGGTAGAACTGTTACTTCTTGCCTTAAATTACAACCTGTGAAATATTAAATGATATATATTATGTATCTGTCTAATCACTAATTAATTATATAATTTTTTAAAAGAGAAAGAGAATACCCAAAGTTGCTCAATAAAGCCTCATATTTTGGAGGAGCTAAAGATGGCCAATCAGTGAGCAACAAAATACAAAGCCTCCAGGGAGAAACAACTCATATGCCAGAATAAAACATCCTGGAGAGACCCAGACAGAGGGATATGGATCCTCTTGACACAGGAAGAAATTAAAATGTAAAAAAGCTTGTCAAACATGCAGTCTTGGAGGTACAATTGGAATAGCTAAAATCACTGGACACGGTGTTTTCATTGCGACCCGCCAAGTTTGGACAAGCCAGAATTTGCAAATTCATGCTGGCTGGCAGAGCCACCCAAACTCATTCTTGCCTCCACTCACAGGAGCCACAGCTGTGCTGAAGTTGGGGATTGGTGAGCCCAATGGAGAGCGGAGCCAGCAAAGAGACCTTCATTAATCCATGGCCACTGCTGGGAAAGAGACACCCCCCCCCACGGGAAGGGCACAACCAAATGGGTGACATGTTGGAATCAGGCAGGAGGAGCCTGAACTGGGAGTGACAGTGACTTCAGTTGGTTGCTTCCTTCCCAGAAGAGATTTGTTGGATTTGCTTGGACTGGGTCACGCCTCTGGATGAGACCCAATGAACCATCCCAAATTGATTCCCTGTGCCTAGCACGCACTAACCTGGTGAAGGTCCCTGCAGTTTGGCTGGCCTGGTGGGGAGGGGTCAGCATAAGCAGCCCCTGCTTACACCTCAGTGACAAGAGCAGACAGGAGAGGGTGGAGGTCCCTCACCAGCATGCTTCGGAGGAACCGTGGCTGACAGGAAGGGGGCTGGGACCTCCACTGTACACCTGTGTGGAGGAAGCCAGGACCATGAAAGGAGAGAGAGGCAAGAAGAGGCCCCCAGCCCAGAACCCGGAGAGCACTCATCCAGGAGAGGGAAAAAAACAAAGGAGACTGAGGGCGGCAAACATGCAACATCAGACATGGCTTCAATAGACATTAAGAGATATCTTCGGGACCTTGTAGATGAGCTCAAAACTGAAATATTAAATCAGGTAAAGCAAGATATGAGTAGAGTAATAAAAGAAATCCTAAGCACCTCTCATGAAGACATAGATGGAAGAAGGGAGGAACACAAAAAAAGGAGAGAAACATTCAATAAAGAATATAAAGAAAATATAGAATACATGAAACAGATTCAAAGAGACTACCAGGAAATTAAAAACTCCATTGAAAGCTGGCAAAACTCCTTAAAAGAAACTAAGGATAGACTATCAAATCTTGAAGACAGGTTGCAATGTGTGATCATGAAAGGAAAGATCTCTTAAAAATAACAAGGAAACAGGCAATAACAATACAAAGGCTAGAAGATGACAAGAGAATCTATAATTTAAGAATAAGAAATGTGAACAAAGAAGCAGGAATACAAACAGGTGAATTACAGAGGCTATTCACGGAAATAATTAAGGAAAACTTCCCAAGTATGGGAAAAGAAAATGACATTTGGTTGTGTGAAGCATACAGAACTCCAGCCACCTACAAGCAAAACAGAGCTACACCCAGACATATAATAATCAAGATACCAGAAATTCAATATAAAAACAGAATATTAAAAGCCATCAGAGAAAAGAAACAGATTACCTATAAAAGTAAGCCTATCAAGATCACAGAAGACTTCTTGACACAGACCATCAGATCAAGAAGTATTCCAAGCCCTGAAAGAAAATATTTTCCAGCCCAAATTGATGTACCCTGCAAAGCTGTCACTAGAAATTAATGGAGAAACAAGATGCTTCCATGACTAAGAGGAACTGGGCAAGTTTGTGATCACCAATCCAACCCTACAGAGAATACTGAAGGACATTCTAGTGAGAGAGAAAAAAATACCAGGATTTTAGGAACAGTGGCAGAAAGGCCTCAGTGAGTGGGGCAGGCAGTAGAATGAAGGAGAAAACTAGACAAACAAAGGCAGATAAATACCATAGCAGAAATGAGGCAGAGAAGGATGGCTAGAATCTCTAACATAGATGGCCTTGATACACTATATTGTTAATAGTATACCAGGATTTAAAACCCACATTACTCACACCACTCTGCTTAGATGTATTATATTCTGTTTAAGTCATTCTACCTGTACTAGATTTGAGGGCACAGACAGTAATCCCAAAAATAACAGGATATTGTATGATAATCTTCCTTAATTTCTTATTGACTTAATCTAAAGCTCTGTATAACCTACACTGTTTTACCATGACTGATCATAATTGAATCTGATTTGTTAGATCACTGTTTTGTATTGATAGATTTCATTCAAAGCTGTTATTATTGACAGTATCAAGTTTGAGAGTATAGGCAACTGCACTTAAGATGACAAGATTCACTAGAATATCCACTCTAGTTTGATTATTACCTGCCTTTGAAGTTTTATACTGTCTACAATGTTTTTTTTTTTACTAATATTGTTATGTACGGCTATATTCAATTATACTGCTATATTCAATTATGCCTGGTTTTATAGACAATTCTATTGAAGATAATAAGAACACAGTAATCATTGTAGATCACCTTGTACTGTGGTTTTTTATGACTTTTTGGTTTCATATTTTTATAGTAATTTTTTTTTCTTGCTAGGTTTTGTTTTTCCCTCTAATACAGAAAGGATAGAAATACATGTAGAGACTCATGCATGCATAGCTGTTTACAGTCTCACTGTTTGAATATCTACTCTGTATGCTTTAATTTTGTAACTTGAACAACTATTTCTAAGAGGACAATATGTAATTTATCAACTAGCGATTTCTTACTGTTTATCTTTTTTTTGAAATTGTTTATTATCTCTACCCTTTGCATGTTTTTTTTTCTCTTTAAATACAAAAAATTAAGAAAACCCCTCACATTTATAGATTTTAGGGCACAATGGGGAATAAAAAGTCATGCAAACATGAAGAATGTAGCTTTACAGACATTTTCCCAATGTTTTTAACCCTCAGAACTTTCATGGCCCCAGTGTTCCTGTCTTCCTGAATCTTTCCAGTTACTTTCACTCTGTGCATTGAATTGCCCATTGGAAAACCCAAGCTACCTTGTTGACTGTCCTGAAATGGTATTTAATTAGGTGACAAGTTAGTTACATTGCACATTGTACTAGTAAGCTCAGAATTGTGAGTCATTCTAATTGTGAGGTCCTGTACTTGCTTCTGATTTAGAACCAACATCTGCTTTTCTGATTTCATTTAATTTTCCATTCCCCAGTTTGTAACCATCACCATGTGAAGACTTCAAGGTCTTGTTTGCAATAAGCTACTGTTCCCAAGCAATGGCAGATGAGTGTTTGCGTCAGTCAGTGACATCTTCCAGTAATACATGCTTAAGAGTAATTGCAAATGCTTTGCCTATAAACCCTGCTCAAGAGGAATATTTGGATATGTCACAACTTTTCCCATTGTAATTGATTTAAATAAGCCTGATAAAAAGGAACTTGTCATGTCTGTTTTTTTCTTATTAGGTAATATGAGGAAAACTATATTGTTTTGGGGCTGGCAACAGAGAAACCATTTTTAGATCCTGGAGTGTATTTATTTGCTTTAAGAATAATAATTGCTAATTTTTTCAAATAAATTATTTTTTAAAAAATTATTTAATATCGATGGGCCACATTCCACACATTTTACATATATTAGTTGTCTTAATTATGATAAAATCTTGTAACATTAATTCCATTTTTCTCTAATTTACAGATAGGAAAAGAGAACCCTGAGAGAATATGGTGGAGATAAAATTTAAATTCTTGTAGTCTGGTTCCAAGAAATGAGCTCTTTAACATCACATCCTAACAGCAGTAATGATGGTGTACATATATACTTATGCCCTATCAAATAGCATGTAGCAAACTCCTTTTTATTTTATTTTCTGGCATTTAAATACTGTCAAATGATAATATTGAGTTCATTATTCATTTCTTTCTTTATTTAAATCTGTTAAGAAGTGCCTTGCTGGGGAAGTGGGATGATATCTAATTATTAATTCAGTAATTAAAACCTTCCTTTTAATTTTAAAAACAGTCAGTCTATTCTTCTGATACTTTCCTCTGGAAATTGTTTTCCTCTGAGCAGAACATCCCAGTTAGAGAAATGTGCCTACAGTAAATCTCCATCTTTATCTCCTGCTTTTTATTTTTATTTTCTGTGTCACACAGAAGTTACTGTGGCTCTGATTACATACACCTGATACATGCCTGGACAGCTGGCCTGGCTCACATGGGCAGGTCAGTCCACTGGCCCACAACTGTCCAGAGTCAGAGTGAGCAGCTGGGAAGCTGAGGGCTCCTGGAAGCAGGGCTGGCCAACTCCAGCTCCCCAGCTGTTCCCTGAATGCAGGAGGCTGGCCAGTGAGTATAACCCTATTGGCCCGGTGCCCATTGACAAGGGTTAACCCTTTGCTGCCCTGTCTGCACATTCCAGTGTCCAGCCCAGGCCAGATTCGAACTCATGGACTGAGGGCATCTGCTCAGGCCTGGAGACTGAGAGCTGGAAGGCAAAGACTTCTTTGTGTTTTAGTAGCTACTCATAATCTGAAATTTTTTCCATGATTGTCTTTTAAAAACTGAAGTCCTAAGTTTTTGTCAATTGGTTTTTCAATAAATTAATTAAATTGAAAACATGCCAGATGCATTTATGCAAAGGTTTTAGAGGCTCCAAGTAATTATTGTATAGAAATAGCCTATTTGTCCTTGCCAAACATGAAAGGTCTTTGTTCATGGATAATTATTACCTGGATATTAACTATCCTACTCTACATGAAAGAAGTAATGATAATCGCAACAACGCTAAATTTCCAACACCATGTGCAAATTTCAGGTAACATCTTTAGGTATATCTGGGCTAATGCAGGTGCACTGTGATGATTCATGCGCTTCTAACTGTAGTACTATTATGGTTTATGTCAGTGACCCCCAAGCCTCACTCAATTATGCGTTTGTGATTGGCTCCCTGTCTAGCACTCCATTGGTGGTATGAGTGCTACACCGGACTGTGGGGGAGCCATGATATGACATATTGGCAGGAAGAGGGTGTGTCTCTCTCTCTTGCCAGCTTTCACCTTGCTGTTTGCAGCCACCATGAAGGGCTGCCCTGCCATGCCATGCTGCTTTGGAGCCAATTGAGTATGGACAGAAACCTCCAAGAACTGTAAGAAATAATTCTTCCTTTCTCTAACTTTGGGGATCAGGTATTTTGTCTCAGCGAGAAATAGAAAGTGACTAAGACAAGTACCAAACGTCATCCACTGAATACTTCCTCTCTGTTCTGCCTCTTGTTTGATGATGACAGAAGTGTAGGATCAATATGGTTGGTGGCAAGGCTCATACTGAGAAGACTGCAACAAGATTCATGTGTACTCCCAGAATCAGGTAGGGATGCATCCAAACTGTCCATCCTGGAAGAGTTAAAGATGTTTGGAGTTACTTCTCTTAGTCTCTGCACTGTCTTATGTCACTTTAGTTCAGACAGCAGTATTTCTGCTTTGAAATAGTCCCTTCAAAACAGCAACCTCTCTTCTGGCCTTCAGTCATTTTCACAAAGAAGTCACAGGCCAAGTGACCACACAAAGGAAAGACACTCGGGAATAATGTTTCTTCTCATCAGTTCTTTCTCCTCTTGATTCCACTGTTAAAAACTGTTAAAGCTCTTCTCCTAACATTCCACTAGTTCTCCACCCTTTGTGCCTGCCCTGGAGTGCTGAGAAGGGAGTGACGGTTAAACAACTCCACTCAGCAGAAACATTTATTCCAGGATTTACTTCTATTTACTTTTCCATAGCTGAGAGAACTTCAGTTCCACCAAACCATGCCTTGTTTCTATTGGAAAGTAATAGAAAAAGAGGAAACTGAAAATAGAAAAAAAGCAGAGTACAGGGAAGAATAGAGGATCTTGCAATAAAGTTTGGGAGCCATTAAATACAACCAAGAAGCTAGATGTGCACTTGAGATTAAAAGAAAAATCAGGACATTCTGTGGAATTATAAGCTGAGAACAAACCTGGTCTAAAGTCATCCTCTGTTGAACAAAGATTCTGCAATCCCTTGTATTAGGGAGAGCTATTGAAGTACATTTATATAGCATAGCTGAGTACATTTAATTAAGATACTCTGCCATTTTCTATATTAAAGAAATGAATTATTATTCCATTTTTAGGATTAAGGAGAGTTTAGAAAGGAAATAAATCTAAACCTTATATCAAATAACTGTCAACATTGGGATAGATGCTCAGTCCCTGGAAAACACAGATATTTCTAAGTATGAATTTGCTCTGCAGACATTTCGTGATGCTAATATTAGATTAGACAAGTTGTTTATTATATATTATTACAGTTAAGGAGAGATTGGGAATGGAAAGTCTAATTTGCTAATCCAATTTCAAGGTAGTATCCTCTACCCCTTTTCTGAGAAGTCATGAAGCATTTGAGCAAAATGTCTGAACGATGATAGTTTTGGATTCCTTATGTTACTGAAATTATTTGTTGTTAAAATCTCTACAGGACACATATTTTCTCAGTCTAGTATTAAATACACATAGAAAATTTAGGAACAAACCCATGAACAAAAAATAGTGCACTAAAAATAAGCCACTGTTTTTCTAATGAACAAACTACAGCTTCCACAAGCTCAGACATCAGAAATTTAAATTATGAAAATATTTTATGTCTAAATATTTTATAGCTGCTTTTGCCTAATATTTTTCCAGAAATGCATATTGTAGATGTGTAGGCATTCTGCAAAAAAAGTTACTTTTTGAAAAATTGGAAGTCATGGGTGGTCCTTTGACTACTTACATTAGCTAACTACATGGTCCTGAGAGACACATAAAATTATATAGTTCTATATTATTAAGAATGCTATTCCTAGGTCTCCTATTACATGAAGGTTTTCTGTAATAACAACAGATCTATGATTCACTAAGATGTCATAAAAAGATGAAAGAATATTTTGAAAAATAAAAAGAATGTGGTAAATGTGGAAAGAATATATAAAGGAGTAAAAATAAGCCTCAGGAGTTTGTGGTTAAATCCATCTGGAAACAGTGACTTAATCCTTTAGCCTTTTACTTAACCTTTGATTCTACAAATAGTGGCTTTAAATGGATTATTACTCTGTGCACATGTATTTAAGTTTTACATAAAATTCAGAGTTAATATTGATTTCACTGAATGATCACTGCATCAGTAAGTTTCCTAATGTGAAGCAGATTCTACTCACATGGTTTGATTGAGTATTTTAACAGGGAGACTGCTTGCAGAGGTGTGGACGGGCACAAGAAATGAAAAGTGAGATGGACAAGACCCAAAATAATGAGTAATGGAACTCTGTTATTCCTCCACGGACAGAAGGGACATTGTGTACTGAAAATCTAGTGAGAAGAGGCATGAATGAAAGGGTCACCTCTTAGGGGTCGTGGTCCAGGAGGCATGAGGGCAAACACCATCTCTGTTCATGCTGTGTGTGTATGTAGGCCCGGGATGGAAGGCAAGTGTAGTCATGGGGATGGTGAATAGGGAAACATTACCTTGCTGCTCCAGCGTATCTCTTCCTTAACTTTAATTCTTTGTCCATGCTTTCTTTTGGCCAAACCTGCTGAAAACCAGAGAGGGAAGAATGCTAGGCGATCCACTCCACAAAGGCCTCACAAGTGGGAATACAGCACAATGGAAATAGTAGTGGGGAATAGTTCTGAAAAGGCAGAGAAGTTCCACTACCTCCACAGATGTTAAGAAGCAGAATTTTTCCCACTGACACAGGCCACCAGAGCACTCACAGGTGTACACTTTCTTCTGCCAAAAGAAAGCAGTGCAGATGCCCCATGATAAAGTCACTCCAGTGAGAAAAATATGTCCATAACATTATATGTCAATCCAAGTACCCACTAATTACTTCTAGTGTTTTTAGATAGGATACGCAGATGTGAAGAAAGTGGTATTACAATGACAACATCGAGGACATGTTTATGAGGGAAAAATTGTTTGTATAAGACACTGTACATGCTGTCAAGATACCTGTCTATCATTGGCTGGATTGTGTGAGTTGGATATTTCTCTGAAAATACCAGTTAACGTGCATGGTAAAGCAAAGAGGGTTGGCTGTAAAAGAACTTAACAAAAATCATAGTTTAAATTTATAAGTTTATTCCTTTTAGGAAACAAAAAAGTGTTTTTCATACCTTCACTGTCTCTCATTTGATACGTTTGGCATCAAATATGTGGGATTTCATACCATACATTACTCAGTTCTCTAGTGGAAATTGTATAGGTGCTTACTAATTTAATCAATTTGTACATCTGTTCTAAATGTGCCCGCTTTAAATTCTGCCTAACAAATTGCCTTATTCTCTTCACTGATAAAACATAAAATTCCTTTTCTGTGGTTAAAGTTGGAGAACCTGTAAGTTATTCTGTGAGTGAAATGAATGGAAGTTCTCCATCTCGACTTTAGCAAATCTCCTTAGATTTCATGAGATAAAAAGGCTAGATTCTTCCTTCAATTTTTCTTTGATTTTGTCACTAAATTCTAAATTTTCTTACTCTGACATTTTACACAGCTTTGCTCTTGCTTCTCCATTCTGCTTTGATCCAGGTACTAGCACTTTACAACCAGAACTTGCAACCACCTCCCTGGGGTCTGAATGTCCACCCATCTTCTGTTGAATTGTTCCAAAGAAAGAACAATAGTCAATGGAATCTTCCCTGGGATTGTGTGAAAAGTGAACAGAGATGAGCTAAAGTGCACCAACCTCTACCTTTATTTAAAATCCAACAAAACCTTACCATATGCGTATTATTCTATCTGCCGTAATATGCAGAGAATGCGGTAATAAAATATATGAAGCTTGTCCTCAGAAGACCCATAGTTTAGATTAGCTGTTGAAAATATATTTCAGGGCAGGGTGGAAAATGATTCATTTATATTATTGAAAAAGGCAAAACTATAACTCACAAAATATAAGCCAAATGCTATGTATCTTATTAATTCATTAATAAGATGTCATACCTTGCATTGTACTCTTGAAAAAGTATATTAAAGTCCTAAACTCTAGTACTTGAAAATGTGACCTTATTTAGGAATACAGTTTTATCAGATACAATCAAACTAAATAAGCTCCTATGGGATTAGAACAAGCCCTAAATCAAATGCTGGTGCCCTTACATAAGAAGCCCATATAACACACAGACAGAGGAAGGCCATGCGGTGACTGAACTGATGAAGGTCAAGATTGGAGAGACAAACTGCAAGTCAGGAAGGCCATGTATTGTTACCGAACATCAAAGCCAAGGAAGAATCCATCACTAGAACCTTGGGAGAACATGTTCATTTTCTGATTTCAAACTTCGGTTCTCTAGAATTATGAGAGAATGAGTTCTTGTTGTAACTAAGAATATGAAACCTTGTTTTAGTAACTCTAGGAAAGTAACACATGAGGCAACTACTAAGCTACTAAAAACTGATCCCAGGGAGATTACAGAGTGCAGGAATACGTGTTTGGCAACCAAGAATGCTAAAAGTTATTTTAAATGTATGTAAAAGTACCTTCTTGGAGGAGGAATCAATCCTCTCCTTTATAGGAAATTCATTTGCTTCTGTAAGCTAACATTTATTCACACTATTATCAGTTTTGTATAATTTAAGGAGATGCAAAAATATCTTTAAATTGAAAGATGCAGAATATTATAGATTGAGATAACCCTAGGGGTATGGCAGACATAATTTTTCATTTCATTCTCCTTTACTAAACTTCATTAGAGAAGTGATCAATATCAACATAAATTATTGATACATTTTTCTTTGAGATCAATCCTGAGTTGAAGTGTGACCCTTTTAAAATTTTATTACATTGTCAGCTATTACAATCATTTGCTGAATAAAAGCTTTCTTTTCATAGATACACAGTCACACTCCATAGTGCAGCATATTTTACACTTTTCATTTTCTACCTTCTTTGTGTTTGACTGCAGTCTTCCAACTTTATCACTTATCTTCATGCATTTTTAATACAGGGAAAAAGGATGACCCTTGGTGCAAACTGATTCATTTCATTCTTTGGGCATGGCTCTCAGAAACTCCTCTATCTTTTCTTCTTGTCCATCTACCTAGATGTTATTCAATGTCCGGGGTAACTGTCTACTTCTCCATTTGACTTGTGAATGCTTCAACCCATTTTTAAATCTCCCTGTCCTAAAATTCCACTGAATTTTAGGCATCTAATATATCTATCCCTTACCTATTTTCTGATCATTTTATATATTTTAATTTTATCTTTCATTGTTTAAAACCGCATGATAAATTCTTTGTCTGCTTTCCAGCTTATCAATAATAAAATGGTATTTGATTACCTTTAAGACAAACAGTTTCCCAGGGCACCACTGCTCTTCTTCAGTGTCACTAAAGTAGTGACACTGAATCCTGCGGGGCCCTGCAAAGCCAGAAGCCGATGAGTGAGGTGAATCAATACTATGCTTCGGCACACAGACAAGCGGAATGGAGTGGGCGGGAGGGCAGTCATTTTACTACAAGGGGAATGGGGTGAACCCCAGCAGAAGAACAGGCCCATGTCATTTCACTGTCAAAGTCTTGGAGTGGAAAAGAGAACAGAACTATGAAGAACTAGAGCCACCCCTCTAATCTGCGACCAGCAGAGCAGCCTTGACACAGCAGCACAAGCAAAGAAGCAGCCTTGTCCTATGACAAGGCCAGGGCATTCGCCCACTGGATGACCAGTGAGTAAGAGGAGCTAGAGTTGCGGAACAAAGGAAACTGCAAAGTGCACAAGTAGGTAACTGTCCACAGGTGGGGGGCATCCCAGGGCTTTCACTGCCCAAGGCTGCCACCAACTGGGATACACTGTAGAGGCAAAAGGCAAGGAGAACATCCAAAGCACTGTCAGCTGAAGACCAGTCCTACCCCCACACCCAGAGGACAAGATCAGCCCCTTGTACTGCACAAATCCTACTGCAAAATTGGTGGAGCCACACAGAATATTTCTGGGACCCAATTTGGATGCTGTCGCAGAACTGGACACCAGAGGGATTTTATTAGAGATTCCATCTCACTCCAGAAAGAATACCGTTTATCAAGAAATTGTCAATAACAAATGCTGGAAGGGCTGTAAGGAAAAGGGTACCCTTTCCACTTTTTGTAGAAATGTAGAGTATGCAAACATTGTGGGAATCAGTGTGGAGATTCCTCAAGAAACTAGGACTAGACACCCCATTTGATCTAGCTATTCTCCTTTGGGATATTTCCCAGAAAAATAAAAAAGATCATACCACGGTAATGTATGCACAGCCATGTTTATAGCAGCACAGTTTGTAATAGCTAAATGTCGGAAACAACTGAAATGACCATCAACTGAGAATGGATACAAATTTTTTTTTTATACAATGGAGTTCTACTCAGCCTTAAGGATAAATATTTCTAGGTAAGTGGATTTACTTTGAGATCGTATTTGCAAGTGGAATAAATCAGACACACGTGTAAATATCATATCATTTCTCTGGTATGAGATCCTGAATGTGTAAATAAGGACCAAAGTGCATCAAAGATACTGTGAACTAGGAAAAATTTGTTCAAAAGAAAGGGGAACTAGGGAGGGGGGAAGGGGAAAGGAAGGAAGCAGTTAAAAAGAGCTCATACTCATAAGTGGAATGAATCAGACATACATATTTAAATATTTCATTGTTTCTCTTAAACTGAAAGGTGAAAGGCAGATGAAAAATTTTAACAGATACTGGGAAATAGGAAGAAAATATTCGAGTGGAAAATAAGAGATGAGGGATGGGGAAAGGAAGGAAGGGAAAAGAAAAATGAATGGAAGGAAGAAAATGGAAACGAAGGCATAAATAAGGAGGGGAGTCGATTGAAGGAAAGAGAGAGGATTGGAGAAAAAGAAAGACTCAAGATATATGTACAGGAACAAAATTCCTCTAATGAATGTGATTATTATGTATACCCAAAATGTACCAGTAAAGCTAATACAAAACTAAAATAAATGAAAAGAACAACAGTTCTTTTATTTTTCTGTGACTCACACTACAATATGTCATAATACAATACAATACTGTGCACTCTGCCCTTACTTTCTCATCTAGAAGGCACTTAACTTTGGTTCCTCACTGCAGAGACCAAGAATATAAGCTGCTTGCTCTTAGGAGCCCTGTTGTACAATATATGCTACACTATTCCTTTTACAGTCATTGGATTAGCTGGGTGTGAAGTGATATATACATATTAATGTACTCTTTTTATAAGTGAACAGAAATAATCATTTCATTATGCAATAATCCAGTAATAATGATAATGATTATTATAACGAGTTCAAATTTGTGTCTTTAAGAATTTACAAGCATTTCTATGCATATTTTCTCATTAAATTCTCATAATTATCTAATGAAGTATTGATTCATGTTTATAGTTGAGGAAATCAAGTCTCAGAGAAACCTAGTGTCTGTGAAAGTTCACACAACTAGTTAAGAACAAGTCTACTTTACATCATGAGAAGAAATCAAAAGAAATGAAAACCTATGCCATGTTTGTTCCTAACAGAAATTAAAAGTACATTTTAAAATGCAGCAGACATTTTAATAGAGTATTTTACTACATTGTTTTGGGAATACCAAAGCAGGAAAATCTTTAGTTAGTTGTTTAATCACCTGAAAGCATTCTATTTGTAAATATATTATTTGGTTTGTAAAATTAGCATGCCTTTACCCACATTAATCAATTCTACCCTTTCCTTACTGATTCCTTTATCTTTCCTTATTGTTTTTTCTTACAAAATTTTAAAAATTTAGTTGCATGCAGAGCACAATGGTGTATAACATGCTTTTCATTTTAAGAGGCCAAAAATGTTAAAATGAATGGTTGGTAAATATATTACATTTCTATCAATTCTACTGCCATTTTTTACATTCACATTATTTTCAAGACTCACATTTTTGTAAGACACCAAATAAAAAATAGCATACTTTTTCCATAACCCATTTAAGCTAAATTTGCAGTGAATTATGATAATGAAATATATGACATTAAAATTTGGTGCACTCTTGATTGGAAATCAATAAAAATTTGACTACTGAGTTTTTCAGAGATTTTGGTGAATTAAGGAAATCTAGTTTCTGTAAAATGAAAAAAGTTAACTGAACTTTCTATGATTTTAATTTGATTAAAGCCTAAGTAGTCTCTCCATTGCAAATTAACTTTATTTAAATCACGATTACAAGGAAAAAACTCTTTCATGAAAAGTGAACTGTTTTAATAACTGAAACTTTCTCTTTCAAGGGTAAAAACTTTTGTTCGTATTATAGATGACAGTGCTTTCCAAATGTATGATATTCTTTATGATTGTTTAAGCAGAGACTATTTTAGCCATATTGTTAAATGACTGCTGGTTATGAGATCAATATGTACACTCTGATATGAACAGCTTTAATGACTCTCAACTATGAAAGTTTGTTTACTCCTAAACTAAATGTTCCCAAGTTGCTATGCTGCTTGAACTCCTTTATTTGTTTTTCTTCAGATTTCTGAGACTTCTTTTTACTATTGTCTTCCTATTTTTAAAGAAGAAAATCACTAATATTTTGTCTGTATCTCCAAATTCATTCACCTGGAGTTGGTACTCAATATTCCATCTTGAATGTAACTAAGGTGGAATTAACTACTTTTGTATGCTGTTTTTCTTATACTAGAGTATGTTTGCAGTACATAATAGTGATGTCCATTTTGGAAAATTGTGAGGTAACATACCTTGCTCTTGATCTACTCTTTTCAAATATTGCTTTGCTTTCTTAAAGATGGACAACATTTTCCAACAAGTGTGTTTAATATACTTTTCTTTTTTATGGTACTGAGGATGGAACTCACAACCTCACACTTGCCAGGCAGGAGCTTATACAGCTGAGCTAAATACCCAGCTGTTTAATATACTTTGGAATTACCTGTAAATTCTTTATTATTCATTCTTTTGTTTAAAGTCAATGTGCATTTCTTATATTTTCATACAATTAAGAGAATTATAAACCATTGTATATTAAAATATAAAAATAATTCAAAAATGGTTATGATTATGTTCTATTTTTTCCCATTTTTTGTTTTTTAAGTTTGTTAATTAATTTTTTCATTAGTATATGTTTGAAGAACATAATGTTAGCATTCGACACAGAAATTAGTACACATATATAGTACATCTTAATTCTTATTTATACATTTTCTCTCACCTATTTCTCCTCTCCCTCCATCTCTGTCTCATTCCATTTTGCAAAATTCTCTCTGATGTTATCTATCTTTGATTTTACTCTTTAATTTACTTAAAAGATAGTTTTTACATGTAAGAGAAAACATGCAATTCTTAAACTTGCGTGTCTGATTTATTTCATTTGTTCTCAAGGCCACCCATTTTTATACAGAAGACTAATGCTTATCTATTCCAGAGTAATAGCCTATTGTTTATAAATACCACATTGTCTTTATTTATCTGATGATGTACAACTAGGCTAAGTCCAAAATTTGCTCATCTTAACTGTACTGCTATGAATATGGGTATGACTATATCACTTCAGTAGATGTCTGCAATCTTTCAGGAAGATACCTCGATGGGAACATCTGGGTTGAATGGAATTATAGCCTGAGATTACTGAGGAATCTCCACACTAATACCCAGAGTGGTTGTACTAGTTTTCATTCCCACCAGCAGTACAGATGGATTTATTTTTCCTGGCTGCCTAACCAGAATTTGTTCTTATTTGATATCTTGATGATAGCCATCCTTTCTGGAGTAAGATGGGATTTTAGTATAGTTTAAATTTGCATTTCTTTAGCCAGAGATATTTAACATTTAATTTTTTTCTATTTTTATTTTAAAAAATTTTGAGGGCATTGTTTAATTTGACTTTTATTATTTTCCCCTCTATCCTTCCTGTCTCTCTTTCCTCAATAGTCTTTCTGCATTTTCTGATATTTACAGGTGAGTGAATATTGTCTCTAGTCCTCCTGGTTCACCTCAATATTCCTTTGGTTTCTCCTTCATTCTTTCTCTCCTGTCCTCTTTTCCAGCTTCCCGAAGTTTGGGTGATCACTGGAAGTCCTTTTGCCTTGTTTCTACTGTATTTCTCTTCAGTCATTGCTCTTTCTCTTATCTTTTTTAAAATCACCTCCACACAAGATATAATCACTCTATCAAGGGGAAAGCCACTATATGCAAATTCCTGATCTGTGTTTGGTGTTGGTATGTAACTGTAGATCTTGTTCCTATGGTTAAAGATACTAAATGAGAAGGTACCATTGATTTTCAGTTTCTAGGCTGGGCTTGATGATATTGTTATTGCTAATTATACTACTTTAGTCAAGATGTCATATTTGTTGTAATAAATTATTCACCCTAGTATGATAATATTGTGAAATCTGGGGCCATAATCATCCCCATACATCAATACAAAAGGACTGAGAGCAGAAATAAATAGAGAGAAACTCCTTATTCCTAGTAAAGTGAGAAGATTCCTATCTTCTCACCAACAAATTCCTATCTTCTTGGGACCAACAAAAGATCAACAGCTATTTGCACCTAGAAGACATCTCTAAGCAAGTTCACATTTAAAAACCTAATGTTGAAACTCAAACTTCTAGAGCTCATTCTCTTTTCCTGATGTGAGAGTTCATTGCTATAAATTTCCTCATAGGACTGTTTTCATTGAATCCCACAAGTTCTTCTATGTTATATTGGCATTATTGTTTAATTGCAAATACTGTTTAATTTCTTCTTTAATTTCATCTGTAATCCATTCATTGTTCAGAAATGAATTACTTAATTTGTAGTTTTTATAAAGTTCTTGTGGTTTCTTTTGCCACTTATTTCCAATTTCATTGTGCTATGGTCTGATAACATGCATGGGATAGTTTCAATTCTTTTGAATTACTTGAGAATGTTCTATGAGCGAGTATGCAGTCTGTTTTACATTATGTCCCTTGTGCAGTTGAGAAGAATATGTATACTGGTGTTGTAGAATACAACACTCTGTAGACATCCACTACGTTCATTTGTTCATAGTTTAGTTGACTTCTGATATTTAATTATTAATTTTTTGCCTACTTGATCCATTTGTGACAGTGGAGTATTGAGGTTCCTCATTAAAACTGTGGTAGTGCTTATTTGATTTTTCATGTCCGTTAATATAAGTTTTACATAATTGGGTGACAGGAGTTTGGCACTTATATCTTTATGATTGTTATTTCTTCCTCTTGGATGAATAGTGGCCTTCTTTCTCTCTCTTAATCAAGTTTTGGCTTGAAATCCATTTTGTCTGCAAATAGGATAGCTACTCTTGCTTTTTTCTGAGTTCCTGTCACATAGAGTATTGTCTTCCATCCTTTGACTTTCAGTCTATAAATTTCTTTTTGACTTAATTGTGTTTCTTATATGCAGTATATTGTTGGGTTTTGCTTCTTGATCCATTCTGGTATGTTTCTTTTGATTAGTGAATTGAGAACATTCACATTGATGGTTATAATTGATATTTATTGACTTATCTTTGTCATGTTATTTTCCTGTTGTTGGTTCCTTTTTTTCCTCTCTAATTGCTAGTGTTCCTTTTTGGATTTTGTCTGTTGGAGTTCGTGGAGTTGTAGTCCTTATTATCTCTTTCTAGAAAGTCAGAACATTTTGGAGTGCTGGTTTGGTTTCATGAATTTCCTCAGATGTTCTTTGTCATCAAAGTATCTTATTTCTCCATCAGTTCTGAAAGATAGTTTTGCTGGGTACATCAATCAGGATTGGAGTTTGTTTTCTTTTAGGGCTTGAAATACTCCAAGCTCCCCTTGACTTGAGGGTTTGTGTTGTGAGGTCTCCTGTGATTTTGATAGTCCTTTCTTTATAGGTAATTTGTTTCTTTAAGTTTTCTTTTTCTTTTTAAGAGAGTGTTTTGCTATTCATTTCAGGATGTTTTTGAACTCACTTTGTAACCCAGGCTGGCTTGAATTCACAAATATCTTTTTGCCTCAGCCTCCTGAGTTCTGGGTTTACAGGAGTGCACCACCATGCCCAGCTTCTAACAGCTTTTAATAGCCTGCTGTTGCGTGAAGTTTCTGAAATCCTTTGCGTAGATTGTACACAGTACATAAGATCTCATTATGGCAATTTTGACGACAGGGGAGAAAATTTAAAAGGGGTTAAATGGAAAAAACAGAGAAATAGAAGAGGAAGAGATTAGAATCAACACTGGACAAGTTAAGATCATGCAAATCTTGGGAAACTGATGAAAAAGATGAGGGAAAGAGAAAAGAAAGAAAGAAAAAGAAGAAGGGAATAGAACAACATCAACAAAAAATCTAGAAACTATGCTTATGCTCGTAAAAATAAGAGCAAATAATCAAGAAAAAATAAAAAGAAGAAAATAAGAAAAGAAAAAATAAGAAAAAAATTTTAACTTTAAAGCTTGTCTTTGCTGTCACTAGTAGACAATATGTGCAGAGTCCAGATCTGAGGTGACCATTCCCAGCACATCAGCTGTAGCTTTATTGAGGGGAAATAGGTAATCTCAATGACCCAGAACCAGACCCATTCAGCCTATAGCAGTTCATGTGTCTCCTGTGGACTCAAACTCAGCTCCCTGATCCCCTGCCGAGATGAATTCCATTCTCCAATGCAGATACTAGAAGCCAGCAGTAGCTCTGAGTCCCAAGCTCAGTTGGCCTCTGTCTAGGATGCTTCCAGCCCATTGCTCTCTCCTGGAGGATATTTAAACCCAAATAACTCACGCGCCAACTGCAGTCTGCTTTTTCCACTGCTCTATTCTACTTTTCCATGGATGCCTCTGGGGTCACCAGTAGTAGATGTGCATCTGTAGGTTACAGTTGTCCCTCCCATGCTGTGAATTAAAGTTCAGGGATAAAGTGTTGTTTACCACCTTCTTCTGCACTGAGGTCTCTTCTTTTTCCCTGTGGACTTCAATTCTCACTTCAGATTCTTCCTAGGTATATGGGACCCACTTCTCTCCTTCTCTTACCCATGTTGCTATATTTCAGTGTTTGGACACCAAATCTTGTAGAAGATGTTTCTTGGCTTCGTATCACTGTGCCATGTTTATTGGAATCAGTTGTCTCAGTTGTCCATATTTTCATTGGACCTTTTATTTTGGAAGACTAGTTTTTTTTTTTTAAGTACCTCGTATAGTCCATCTATATACAAGATATAGGGTTTTTTTCTTACTTAAAAGTGTAAATTTGTTTTATTGAAAATAAAATCAAAGAAGTACGGGAGATGGTAAAACTTAGGAAAGACTCAAAGGTCAATCACGTATAAGATCTAGCCCCCAAAAATCTCTTATAAAGGAATGAAGTCACAGCAAAAGAACTATGCAATGTGGACCCATGCTAGTAGCTGCATGTATTCAATTTGCTTTGGCAAAACTGTCAAGAAGACCACTTAGATTTAAAGAAACGGGGAGTCATAAGCTCATGTAAACAAATAGGCAAAAACAAACTGAAGGGATATAGAAATGCAACCTCAATGAGGCTACATTCTTGGAATTACTGTAAACAGATTTCAAAGAAAGAAAGGCTGGAATAATAGTTGCCTGCCAATTTGTCATCCTCTTTATCATTCACTTGTTGTCTCAGTAAGTTTTATAACAAACCATAATTTAGTGGCTTAACCATGAAAACATTTATTATTTCTCCAATCACGAGGCAGTTGAGTAATTCTGCTTCTCCGCGTTGTCTGAGGAGTACTTTTGATCTTGGTTGTGATTCACCCACGTCTGGTAGTTTTCCTGCTCTTAGCTCATTTAGGAGGATCTTTTCTAGTTCTACTTATCGCTCTTCTTCCAGTAGGAGAAGCTGGACATTTTCTCATGAAGTCAACATCAGGAGAAGAAAGGGAAAAATGGAAAGAAGAGAAAGGAGAAGAATTGAGGAAGGAAGGATGGAGAGAGGGAGGTGAAGGGAAAGAGGAGGAGGAGGAAAAGGACGTGGTTACAGAGAGACTTGAAAATGGAGAGTCTACCACACATTTTCACTTCCTTCGGGGTCTTTTTCAGTGGCTACAATAAATTTCTCTACCTTTTCTTCCCAAATCAACAACTATTCAGCTTTCAAATATCTGTTTTACTGTCTTTTTTCAACAAAATATTCCCTATTTCCTCCTAGATTGTGTTCCATGCCATTGATGTATGTTCTTTCAGCCTCCTGCAGTCCACTGCCACATGGTTTAATGGATTCCAAACTCTGTAAGGATGGAGCCCACAGCTTGGTTTTATAATTTCAAAAGTGATGTCAACACACTCTTAGATTTCCAGAAAAATTGCTGTATTTTTTAAATGTACCTATGCTTCCTTTTGATTTCAAGTTAAATAACTTAAAGTAAATTTAAATGTTCATTTTAATTATTTAAATCTATATACAATTAAAATGTAAAAGTGAAGTATTAAATATAAAGTTGGTGGCTGAAACAAATCTTACGATAAAAGAAAATTTTACAGGGGAAGAAAAAATCTGTTATGATCTGTGTGGAGATTTTTTCTTCCTCTTTATCTTTAACCTGAATTGTACTGTGGTTTTATTATAGAAGTGCAAATATTTGTGAAAAATCTCAGTGCTCTGTCTCCTACTTGCTCATCTATCAGAAGGGAGCAGCTGCTGTCTTCACTGGCTTCCTGGAAATGACATCCTCTGGTCTTTGTGATCATTGTGTCATTACTGTGAAAGCCTCTCAGGTGGTCTGTGTAAAAGAGAACCTATATTGGTGTCTAAGAGCTTGACTGTCGTAGAATGCTTCCTCAGAGGAGATACTTTGTAGGGCAAAAGAGCAGGGAGACATGAGTCCCTGTCCCCCATCCCTTACCAAAGTAATCATGGTAAGAACTACTTCCTTCTGACCTTTACAAAATGAAACTTGTCATCCAGGTCTTAAGTAAAAAATTGGGGGATTCAGGCTTTCTATAAAGGTACACTGCCCAAGATGGGCCAATCCTCTCAAAACACATGGAAAAAATTTATGCAGTTTATCTCCAGAGAATTTTAGGAACTATACAGTTTTCTTAAAATGTGTTTTGGAATAATTCAATCATACTTTCAGAAAATATCATTTTTCAGACCAATATCTACCAATTTTGAGTACTTTGGTCTTACTTTTTTTAACTGCATATTTTTAAGGTTAAAAAATGTTTCAAAATGTAGCTGGTATTTGTATTGGTCAGATATGCTAAGGCAGCAGACACAGAAATACTATCATGAATAAAAATCTGTGTAGCGGTAGATCCCTAGAGAGAAGGGATATTGTTCCAGAAAAGCCCACATGGAAAGCACCAGTGTCAGGAGAAGAAATAAAGAAAGATCTATAGAACCGGAAATGAAAGAAGGGAGGTAGACCAAGTATGCTGAATTCATTTTGGATTGGATAGTTTGAAAAAATTTTGCACGCTCTAGGTCATAAGCTGGTTTCTAATTACTTGACAGTTTGACCTGGGATGATTTAAGGTAGGGAACACACTGGTTTAGTGTGTGTGAATTTGATGAAGGATGTGACTATGTTATAGGCTCCTGTTTGGACTTGTATATCAAACCTTTGAAAAGGACTAGTTTTCTATTTTTACGAATATACTAACTATGGAATAATAGTTTCTATAACATCAAAGATATGAACATCAGACCACCAAGACTATAGAAAATTTTGAAAGTATTCAACATAGAAAAAAACTCAAAATCAGATTCAATTGTTATATGATAAATAACTGGTTAACAATTTGATACTACAATCTTGAAAAAAAATTAAGGAATGTTTCCAACATGTAATTCATATAGAATGCCTAAATGGAACAAGTATGAATTACCTCACTTCAAATATGTTATTTGGAGTTTCACAATTCCAATTTGTAATTTTTCTATATTTCTGGTAGGCAAGTTTTTATGTACCTAACATTTTGTATGCCAATAGGAATTTTAGCAGCAATATTTTACCCTGAAATAATTTTCCTACTAGGGCTTTGATTATTTTCTCTGATTTTTCTCTTGCATTATTAAGACTTACTCTTTTCTCAAATTTTTGAAATAGAAATATTTTGTTAGAAAAAATCTCTTCATGAAGATCCTCATGGAGATCTTCTGAGACAGTGGGATTTAGAGAAGTGTGTTATCATTATTTCATCATGACACAGTCAATTTCTTTCAAACTCAGATTACTGATCAATAAAATGAAATAGAATAATTTCATCTCTGACACTGTGTTAAGCTACTGTGGTGTTGCCTACTTTGGCCACAGTTTTATATTGTAACTCTCAGCCACACATTTAAAGCCATTTGCCTCTGATCAGTAGTCCTGTCTCAGTTTTTTTTTAACCATTTTGAGCAATACAACCTCAATCCTTAAAGTTAGAATGTATTTGGATAGATGGATGAATTGAATAGTTTGGGTATGATACCCTACATCCAAATTGGTCCATGTCAGAATTTTTTCAAAGACTGATATGAAAATTTGTTTTTGTGAGACCACATCTATAATATCTAAATGTAATGCTGAGAGAACTTTTAGTCCAACCTTAAAATTGGGGAACAGTTAAATTAATACACAAGGAGAATAAAGATGAAGGTATAGGTAACACATAGAGGTAACCTTGGCTCATAATACTTTTCATTTTTTCTTCTGGGGACATGAATGGTGGTAGCTGGGTTTCTCCTCATTCTTACAATTAGCTACTCTCTTCACTCCCTACAGACTTTGTGGTTAACATGTCTTCCCATTACTTTTAGCAAAAGAAGTTGTAATTAGTACAGTCAAATACTGAAGCACTAAAACTCTAGGATAGGAGAATCACTAAAATGAAGAAGGGTTCAAATGAAGGTCACAACAGGAAGATGAAAGAACAAACATTTTTATTCAGGCAATGAGAAAACTTGATGAGTGGGGCAGTTAGACACTGGCACGCCGTCATTTAGAAAGCATGATTATAGATTTCTGTATGTCCCAAGTGGTATATTTGGATACAAAGCAAGAACCATAAGGAGAAAGATTAAGACTCATACAATAGTCTTCTGAAATGAACCACCACATTGACATCAGTCAGTCCAAGAATGGAAATGCTCTTGGCAGATATATTGTAGGTGGATGGTTAGACTATAAGAATTTAAATCTCATTTTAACTTAATGAGCTAATTAATAATAGTGATGCATTCCAGTACAGGCCTATTACAGTATTATACTTTGTATCACTTAACATTTGTGCATATACAGTCTTCTAGTATTTCTTATTTTTTGTGTACCATTCATTTTCACAACCAGATTATGAACTTTAGATTTTAAGAATCCTACTTGTACATCTCAACAGACACATGCTAAATAAATATTGCTTTGAGTTGAAATCATAACAATCCTGTTTGACAATGCTTTGGAGAACTCCCTTGTGATTTAAAAAGTCATTTGTCATTTTCCCAATGACTCTGCACTATCACAATTTCACCCACCTTATGTTTCCTCAGGGAATACAAACTGTTTTAATAAAATATTTCCCGAAAGTAAGTTGCTTTCTTCAGTATTTGATGCGTTTGTCTTTGTTTACTGAACAATATTACAATAGTCAATTAGCCTACAGAGTATCATTTTTAACTGTATGTTTTTCTCTTAGACTTCTCAGAGTAAAGATGTCACTGAAGTTCAATTTTTGTTTTTGTCAACTCTAATGGCAAAAAGCACTGCTATTATGAGTCATAGGTGTGCTGTGCATACTCCAAATGGATATATAAACAATGCTCATGAACGCTTAGGGATAGTGTCTTAGCATAAAATTATGGTCTTGATATAAAATGATTCATGTGGATTACCACATAAAAAGAGTTATTTTTATTTAAGAAACAAGTGTGATTTCTACCATATTTTAAGTTTCATTAAATGCCTACTGAACTTAATTTTATATAATTTTCTGTGGCTCTGGTTTTTCAAAAAATGATTTTATGTTTTATTTTTAATTATAAAAGTGATACACTGAATACCATACTTTCATTTAAAGCTATTAAACCATGAAGATAAATTAAAGTATATATACATTTAAAAATTCCAATCATTTCTCTATAGGTATTACCTTATCTATATTATGTTTATCTATCTATCTATCTATCTATCTATCTATCTATCTTTTATCTATCTCTACCTTCCATTATGTATCTATCTATACATATAATGTAGTTGTAAATATTTTCCTATAACTTTATTTTTTTAAACAACCGTGGGGAATTGTTTCACATAAGACTATAACATTATAGTGTTACTTTTCACTGCTGCTGTATTGAATTCTATGTGGTTGTACTATAGACTGTTTAGACATCTCTATGGCTATAAATTTAAATTTTTTCCTTTTTTTAATCTGTTGTACTTGCTCCATTGAATACATATATATTAATCATGTAGAATTTAGAGCACCTGTATCTGAGTCTATACTTTCTAGCTATTAAAAGAAATAATCAATGAGATTATATTTACCTAACATTTTCCATCAGATTTTGATTGCATTCCTTTTTAAAAAACATCCTTCAAAATACTTGATGTGGTTTATAAGTTTTTCTAACTGAATGGACAAAAGTAAGTTTTATTGTTTAATTCACATTTTCTCTTCTGTGAATAGTTTGTCTGCCTATCCAAATCTACTTTTTTGAGGCAAGGTCTTACGAAGTCATGAAGTTACCCAGGATTGGCTTCAATTTGGTCATCTTCCTGTCTCAGCTTCCCAGAGTGCTGGGATTACAGGTGTGTGACACAACACCTGACTCAGATGAGTATATAATTACTAGACATATATTTGTCCATTTGGCATATTCTCTCCAAGTTTTTTTTGTTTATATTTAAGGCATATATAGTCATGTAGAAGTTTTAAAAGTAGGTGTAAATGTAATCTACTCCATGTTACTTTGTATCTCATGTATATTCTATATAACTTTGTTCCTGATATTTGCTCTGAAAACTCTTTTGACTCCAAGAATATTAGTTCTATATTTCTTCTAAAAATTCTGTTTAGAATTTAGATATTTAAATCATTGGAAATTAATCTTTTAAATAACACAATGCATTTATGTTCTGTCTATTGGATAGCCAGGTTGTCAAACAGTTATGCTTGAATCACTAATCTTTCTCAATAGTATGAAATGTTATTTTTATTGATTATTAGTTAAAATATACAACTATGTTTTGGGATTATTTTCTATCTTGTTTTTGTATGTGTTTAAAATATACTAAAACAATATTAATTATAAGTTATCAATTTATTGCCTGTTTTCAATTTTAAAAAAAAATTAAAAATTCTTTTCATTTTTCTCTTTAAAATTTTTTGATTTATATTGAGAATTTTTCCTAGGTTTAAAAGTAATATGTTGTTTTAATTTTTAAAATATTTAGATGCTTGTTTAATTGGTGCCGTTAAAAATAAATATTGTTGCAAGATGAATTTCGCATCGCTGTTTTGTGCCCTCTAATGTTCCTCTGCTGTGTTTTGTATTCTTACTGAAACTTTCTTTGGGAAGATCTTGCAGTAGTAGATTTTACTACTACTTTAAAAAGATTCATTTAAAATATATTGCTAATTGATTCTTATTACTATTTCATAGAAAAACTAAACAAGTATTTATTTACCCTGAACAAACAAAGTATTTATCTTGCATTAATTCTATTTTATTTACCACACTACTCTCTTCAGTTGGTTAAATATAATATAATATTTGAAATGATTAATTCTAATATTTGTAGCTGTGTGATTTTAATGCATTGGCACGTATATAGTGGTAGTTGCTATTTTGAAAATTTGTAAATTTAGAATATTGATTTTTCTGTTTCCCTTTTACTTACTTTGAGTCTGAACAGAAATTCTTAACAACATAAGCCTCGTATATTCACTGCTCAGAAATAGTTTATAGATTTACCAGAAATCACTATTAAGAATTGGTATATTTTTGCATGGAGTAGGGATGCTTTATCCATGCTCTGCATTATGAGATTGTGTGTGTGTGTGTGTGTGTCTGTCTGTCTGTCTGATGTGTGTGTGTGTGTGTGTGTGTGTGTTTAGATAGCTTTTTTGTGCGATCCGGCTGGCAGTGGTCCTCCTGTCACAGCTTCTGGAGCGCCGCGACCGCAGCTGTGTATCACCACGCCCTTTTCCATGCGCCTTTACTTTGTGCAATGAATATACTGTTTCCTCTCCAGGAAACAAATTTTGTATTCGGTAATTTTCCCAGAAAAAAATTATTTTCCAAAGATTTACAAAGTTATTGTGGAAAATCTGTAAATAGTAATTAAATTTATAAAGATCTTTGCATAAAATTATGTCTTCCTTTTGGTTCCTGAAATTTTTTTCTGTTTTAAATTGGCTGAAGGTTCGTTTGTACATTTAGTGGTGATCTGTACTAGGGGCTGGCTCCCAGCCCATTTATTTCCAGAGTCATTTATTTTCTTCTTTCCCATGTTCTCTTCTTGCTCCAATAATCTTTTAGTTTGTTCACCTTCATTTTATCTTCTCTTCGTGCTTTACTTCTTTCCATGTGGATATATGAACATAATTTAGACACAATAACTTCTAAAATGTCTTTCTATTGCACTTGAAAACATATTCCTAAGAAGTCTTCAGTATTAAGTATAGAGTTCCTTATAAATAAAATATGCAAATTTTTGTGGTTTCTAGAAGTGTTTTCAAAATTAAGATTGTAAGATTTGAATTGCTCCAAGTGACTCAAAATAATTAAGAGCCTTAGTCTTCTAAATTTCATTAAATCCTGATTTTCTCTTATCTCCTTTTGTGGATTATTTATATTTGTTTCAGTGGAATAACTGCTTATCTAAGTTTGTAGCTTTAAATATTTAAATATTAATTTTTTTGTAATGACATTTAACTTAAAACATAGATTAAGCCTCAATTTAAGGTTGTTTTGCTACTACTACAACACTCACTTTTATAATACTAATTTTATTTTATTATAAATATTGAAATAATAATTTGAGAGACATATTCATTTTAAAGATAATTCTACTGGCAAACTTCCACTAAAACACATACTCAAATTCATTTGAAAATTCAAATTGACTAACAAATAGATGGCATTTTTCTTTCTCCATTATACAAATGAGAAGTCATTAAAATATGAAATGCAGTTTTCAATTTCTTCTTTTAAACTAGAAAAAATATGCCCTATTGTTTACAAATTCTGAAAGTGAATTAAAGCACATGGCTATTAACATTTAAAAATTTTAATGTTTTAATGAAATATAATGTTCATCATCTGAAATATCTAGCTTCACGCAAATTTTAGTAAGGGGGAATTTTAACTATTTTACCTATTTTTCTTTTCCAAGAGCAAATGAAATCTGTTAATATGATAATGATATTATCAAAATAGACTTGTCACAGTTAAGTATTTGCAGAAGTTGAAATAACAGAGTGATTTTATTCCAAGTTTTAAACATTTCAGATAAATAGTAACATCACAAGATCTTATGTAGACTAACACTTCTTGTGAAAATAAATTTTCTTTTTTCTTAAAACTGTTTTGGGACATTTAATGCTTAGTCTCAGGCATATGTCATTCTAAATGTTCCTTTTAACACCTTTCTACAATACAGAAACAAAATTTATTTTCCTATATATTAGAAAAATAAACTTGTAGATACACTCTTGACATAGAGACAAGTGTGTGAAACAACAGTGTTCTTTCTGGACTAAGTATCAATTTCTTAACTTTCTTCTTAAATTAGTATGTATTAGTTATATAGAATAGTGGCTTTCATTCGGTGTATACATGTATACATACAGCCTACTTTGAGAATTTCCTTCCCTTATCACCTCCTTTCCCCCTTTTTCTTCTCTCTTCTGCCTCTGCTTATCTCTTTTTTCTTCTCAAATAGTCTGCCTTTTATTGCTATGGCATTTTTTAAATATTCCACCAAATACGGAAGAGAGTATGTGTCTTTCTGATTCTGGCTTATTTAGCTTAGCATACTGATCTTAAAGTACATCTATTTTCCATACAATGTCACAATTTCCTTTTTCTTTACAGTGGAATAATAATCCATATGCATATGTATAACATTTTCTTTATCTATTCATCAGTCAGTTGGAATCCAACCTCTTTACATAGTTTAGTTATCATGAATAGTGCCACAATAAACATAAGTATGCAGATATCTCTACAGTGTGCTGCATTTAGTTCTTTGTCAATGTACCAATGAATGCCATAGTTGATCTATTAGTTATCTTACCTGTTGCTAGCAAGGACACAATACCTGACACTTACCACTTAAAGAGTTTTAGTTTGGGTTAGTTTTAGAGAATTCAGTGCATGGTTGACTGGCTCCAAGGCAGGAACATTATTGCAGAGGAACATGGCAGAACAAGGTGCTTAGTGTACAGCAGGTGAGAACTATGACTGGGACATTGAAAGAGAGTGAAAGGTCCAAGGACCATTTATGGTATCCAAGATCAGCCCTCTGCCTTCCACTCAACACCTCCAAAGTATCCTTTACTGATCTGCGGGGATATTCTTAATCTAAATCAAGTTGAAAATTTAAGATTAATAATCTTATGGTATTTTTAGTTTTGATTAACAATTTTTTGACAGTTAAAGATACTGAATAATTTTTTCTTATACTTATTGGCCATTTGTGCTTCATTGCATGAGCAATGTTTGTTCAATTCATTTACTTGTTTGTTGATGGGAATTTTATGTGTTATTTTTGAGTTCACATATTTTTTGTCAAAAGAATAGCTAGGAAAGATTTTTTTCTCATTTTGCATCCTGTCACTCACTTTGGTAACTACTTCATTTTCTGTGCATTATCTTTTTAATTTGATGCAGTGTCAGTTTATCACTTATTACTATGAATTCCAGTGCTATTGCAGTCTTGTTGAGAAAGTTTTTGCTCTGCCTATGTATTGAAGTGTTTTTCTCTGTTTTCTTGCAGCATATTTGATGCCTCAGGTCTTACATATAGTTCTTTGATATATTTTGAGTTGATTTTTGTTTATAGTGAGAGACAAGGATCTAATTTCAATCTTTAACATAGGTACATCCAGTTTTCCGGCACCATTTAATAAGAGGTTATGTTTTCTCCAATGTATAACTTTAATTTTTTTTGCAGTATTTGAATTTAGCACAGAATATTTACACTGAAATATATTTCAAGACTTTTTTATTTTTAAGTTTAGGACAGGATCTTGTTACATTGTTCATTTGCCCAATCTTGGTTTGAACTCATAATTCTCCTGCCTGGTCCTTGCAGAGTGCTAGGATCCAAGGTATGTTTTTGGCAGCGTCATCAAAAATCAGCTGGCTGTAGCTATATTGGTACGTTGTGTCCTGTCTCTATTTTATTTCATTGATTTACCTATCTTTTTCTATACCATTAGTCTATTAGTCAGATATCTTATCACTGGGATAAAATATCAGATGCCTTCAGTTTAAGGAAGGAGAAGTTCATTTGACCTTACAGTTTCAGTGGACACAGTCCAAAGTCAGCTGGTTCCAATGCAGAAACCACATGCAAAATGACAGAGAAGAGGGGCTCATCAAGTGGTGGCTGAGAACCAGGAATAAAAAGAAAGAGCTAAGGACAGGAATATGCTCTTTTAAGAAACACCCTCAGTGACCCTCCTCTTCTGACTGGGACCCTACATTTGAACAGAACACTCAGCTATGAGCTCATCAGTGCAGTAGTCCACTGATGAATATAGTACCCCCATGACCTAATATTTAAAAGCTAACCTCTGAATATAAGATTTTTGGGGAACACTTTTATCTAAACTACAAGTGCCCTGCTGTTTTTGTTATTGTAGCTGTGTACTATATTTTGAAATTTGTAGATACTCAATACAATTCATACAAACTTAATTTAACAGCATATTATAAACACCAGATACCACGATCAAGTTGGTTTCAATCTAGGGATGCAAAGATGCTTCAACATATGATATCAATATGCACAATATGCAAAAATAGAATGTAGGATAAAAAGCATATAATCATCTCAATAGGTGTGGGAATTTTTTTTTAACAAAATCCAACATTTCTTCATGATAAAAGCCATGGGTAAAGTAGGTACAGGAGAATTTTACATCAACATAATAAAGATTACTTGCAATAAAACCACAGTCAACCGCACACTGAGTGGTGAAAAATTGAAATCTCTGCCTGTACAGTTGAGAAGGAGGCAAGTGTGTCTACCATCACCACTTTTGTTCAATATAGTTCTTGCAATTTTAAACAGAAAAATTAGGCAAGAAAAAAAGGGCTACGGATAGGAAAGAAGTCAAGTTATCTTTATATACAGGTAATGTGATGCTTTACATATCACACTCTAAAAACTTCATCACTAGACTTTTAGATCTGATAAACAAGTTGGTAGAATACACAATCAACATGCAAAAATCAGTAGCTTTTAACTTAACATAGTAGCACACACCCATAATTCCAGCAGGTGGGAGGCTGAGGCAGGAGGATTACTGTAAATTTGAGGCTTCTCTGAGCTACATAGTGAGTTCAAGACCAGTCTGAACTACATAACAAGACTATGTCTCAAAAAAGAAAAAAGAAAAATACCAATAGCTTTTCTATATGCCAAAAATGAACAAACTGAGACAGAAATCAGGAAAACAATTTCATTCACAATATCTTTAAAAAACAAACCTAGGGATTCATCTAACTGAAGAGTTGAAATATGTCTACAGTGAAAATCACAGAACACTGTGGAAAGAACTAAAACCAGTAGAAGCCAGAAAGACTACCCATTTTCATGGAGCAGCAGAAGTAACATTATTAAAAGGGGTATATTGCTCAAAGTAATTAATTCAAAGCAACCCTGTCAAAATACCAGTGAAGTTCTTTGGAGAACTAGAAGAAACAGTCCTAACATTCTTGATTCTGCTTCCTAAAATGGAAATAAGCAAAAAGAGCAATGTTGGGCATGTCATTGCTTCTGTACTGATTGGCATTGACTAGTTCTGTAACTTCATTTTACATTAACAGAGGTGGTTGTCTCCTTACAACTCCTATTAAGCTGTGTTATTATTTTCTTCAGAAAACCTGGAGCTGCAGGAGGGCCCCTGTCAGCTTGCCATGCTTGACTCTCATAGGAGCCTCCATTTTTTCACGCTCTGTATCCATCTACCAACAAAGATGAAAATGATGACTATGGAATTTTCTATATTATTTAAAAAAATACTGGTGAAGTCTTTACATTGTTGCTTCAAAAGGAAATACAAACAGAAAAGACATTGAATTAACCTGAATGAATGGAAGTGACAGCATTCACGTATGAACACGTGTGGATACTCGGCAGGACTAAATAGAAGACATGGATTTCCTGATAAAAGTAAGAGGCAGTAAATAGACATTTTGTTACTCAACTGTTTCTTACTGATATTTACAAATGTAGCAGGCAGTTCTCAGTGGTTTTTTCTTGTCACCTTCAGAATTATATTCTCAGCATGAGGAATGCTGAGACCAATGCCAGACAGTCTTCAGAGAGGAGGATGTAAGGGGATTGAGACATGGAAGTATGTAGAGAGCTGGGCACAATGGTTCCAATAGAACAGGAACTGGAAATATTGACAAAATGATAAAACTAAAAAATATAGCTCAGCTAATATAATATTAGAACATTTCAGAACCACACTAGCTGCACTATAATGGTTGATGTTAGGGGTTCGCTGCTAACGAATCAAGTACTGAAAGGAATTATTTTCTAATCTCTGTTTTTCATCATCTCTTTCAAAGACTAAACAATGTTGCTTAGCAACTGGAGAAAAATGTATACTTGACACATCTGCTGTTTATCCTGTATTTCAAAATATAATTTGGTTGTGCTGGCATGCAAAGTAACCATTAATTTGATGAATATACACAGTTTTCACAGATTTACTATAAAAAGATCCAGTCAAATTAGTTTTCAAGATTGTAGGTTGTTAAGAGATAGAAAATAAATATTCACTGCTAATGGAATACATTAACATGATAACTGCTTGATTAAAGTTGAGATATTTATGTGATGAAATCTGACCCCGAAAGGCCACAAAATCATACTTACTTTCTCTAGATAGCCAATAATACTGATAAAACATTTAAAGAGATGCAATAGGACATACATGGCTAATTTAAATATTTACCAAGCTTCATGTCATGACTCAATTAATAGAATCTCTATTTCTTACCATGTAAAACCACAGAAAAGTTAAAAATGCATTTCTAAGTGAAACTGATTACGAGAATATCATGTCTTACCTAACATGTTTAACTAACAAGTGAAGGAGGAACAGGTAGCAAGAGCCTTACTTAAACTAACTCACTTCCTAACCATCCCTGGACATATGATTTCTCTGTATCTTATTCACAGGTTTGCATACAGGAAAGAGAGAATCAGAGAGGTGACATAGTTTTCTCATAACTGCGTTATCTTTCAAAAACACTGCATTTGTTTAACTGTGCTTTTATTTGTACTCTGACCTTGTATTTTGTTCTATCATACTGTGCTCTTTTACAAGTGCTATTAGCATGCTTTTTTAAAATTACAGCATCTATTTTATTAATTGCAATTTTAGATCCTCTTGCTTTTAAATATTACTTGATTGTTTTCTATTTGTTCCACTTATTTGACTTTTTCCTCTTCTTTTTTTAACTTCCTGTTTGACTTTTGCTTTCTATTTGGCTCTTTTGCTTTTATCAGTTTTGCAAATTATATATTCTCCAATATTCCTTTAGTTATTATTTTGGAAGTTGAAAAACTTCCTATACTTACCAAAGTTTAAAATGTGTTGGAACTTTTGCTCCATTACTAGATAGAGGATTTCTTTCTATTACTTTTACTTTTAATGGTTCTTGATCAATATATTTTGTTCCTGTTTTTGTCTGGATTGTTTTCATCACAAGTTAGACATTATATTTGAAAAATTATTTGTAGAAATAACTTGAGGTAGGGCGGCGCGGGCAGGAGAGGAGCGCCCCGCGTGCGCCTGTGGAGAAGTGATGGCAGAGAGATGTCCCTGCTCTTTCCACAGATTAGGGCCCTGCTCTCCTTTTGTGGCTTCTATCACCCTCTCAACTCCCTGCCCTTGGCGAGGAGGGCTGCTTGGGTTGAGTGGCTTGATCTGGGGTCTCAGAGAGCTCAGAGTGGTGAGGATCACAGCGAGTGGTGGTAATGACGGCCTCAGCAGGTGGGGAAGGTGAAAGGTAGCCATGTGAAGCTCGGAGATGTAACCCCACACAGTATCAAAGAGTCAGCTTAAACCAGGCCATCTTTGCAGTCAGCTATAGTGACAAGTTCTACAAGGATGTGCTGGAGGTTGGAGAGCTAGCAAAACCTATTTTAACGATACTGCTGTAGGTGCAGTGGGCTGCTGGGTGGATGATTCACACAGTCAGAAGAGACTTCACATCAGGACCCTAAGATGTCTTGCACCTTATAGAAGACTAGGAATAGCAACTGAAATGTTAAATCATGTCTTAAACATCTGTAAGAAACATGGCACTTATGACAACATCTATCTGCAAGTCCACATCAGCAGAGAGTTGGAACTGACTTCTACAGGAGGTCTGGCTTTGAGATTATTGAGACAAAGAAGAACCACTGTAAGAGGACAGAATCTGCTGATGCGCATGTGCTTCAGAAAACCTTCAAAGTCCCTTCTGGTCAGAATGCAGGTGTGCAAAAGATAGACAGCTGAACACATTACAAATGAACTTTCCAGCACTTGCCTGCTGCCAAATAAAAAGAGAGGCTCATTAATTCTCTCCCCTCTTTGTTAAGCTTTCTCATCTTGCTCTCTTGTTTCTGTTTTTCCTTCGTTTCTCATTTTTTTAAAGAAGTTTTAACAATTTCAAGGACTTTTAAAAATAATCATGTTTGATTCGTATTAGTTCTCTCATTTTTGTGAGGTGGTTGGGTTGAAGAAAGATCTGTTTACTTTCATAGGTAAGATGCATAACCTGAAAATTTTAGATGCCAAATGATTTCAAATTTTTAAGCTTTCTTTTTAAAAGTCCTGCTTTCATACTGAAGGACAGAGCCTACAAAGGCTTATCTCTAGACTTTTCCTCCCCCACCTTTGGTCCTTCTGAGCACTCTAGGGAGTTGGATCATTGTTATCCTTGTGAGAAATACTAAACTTATTTAGATTTTTAAAGCAATTGATTTTTGTCTTCTTGCTTATGGGTGGGGAAGTTTGAGTAGGTAGAATTATACATTGGTCTAAGTATTTGAGTTAAAGTATATTTTTGTTAATGAGTGGAGTGGTTGTCAGTAGGTTTGTATTTCCTGCTATTGTTATTAGAGGCATTGATATTTAGAGTGTGAGTTGGTGAGATTAAATTATTTTTTAATATCAGAAAAACCCCACACAACAACCTAAGGTTTATGGTAGCAAGTAGTGGACAGCATTATTCAAATTGAGAGGAAAAGTTCTGTTTTCTTTGGCATAACACCCATAATTAACAGACCATGAGGCAAATCCTTTAATACAGCTTGAGTGAGGTAATTCAAAATCGGATTTATGTGAGGTCTGGACGATGCTTAATTTGTAAGCTCCAACTCTGAAGGCATGCCTGAAAGTTTCAAGAGAAACTTCTTGGCTGCTCTGAATTGACATTTTTGTCTCCTTAGCTCAAGGATCAGGCTTTCTACTATTGGCTGCCTTGTGAATATTCAAATACAAAAAGAAAAGTGACCTCAAAGGCAAGAAGTGACCTCTTCTCTGAATTTCCAGTGTCTCCAAAATCTTGGCCCATTGTTCACAGTCCTGTTAGCTCTCTATTTCCTCTTACAAGTGTGTACGTGTGTGTGTGTGTGTGTGTGTGTGTGTAGTGTGTGATGTCTCCTAAGTCTACCTATTGAGACTTGAGTAACATGTAGCTATTGAGAGGTGGTGGCATCTTTAAGAGGTTGGGGCTGGAGGAGGCTTTTGGGTTTTGGGGGCTTTACCTTTAGAGGGCATTTTGTAGAGCTAGTCTCTTACTTTTCATCTTCATTGCTCTGCATGAGTTGAGCATTTTGCTCTGCTGTGTTCTTCTATGATGATTATTGCCTTTTTGCCACAAGCCTAAGAATAACGGGACCAACTGATCACAGTCTGAAACCACTGAAACTCAGCCAAAAGAAATACCTTCTCCTTTATAAATGGATTATATCAGGAATTTGCTACACAGTTGGGAAGCTGACAAGTAAGGTGGCAATATACTCTCTAGTTTCAATACCTATGAACTGATTTCCGAATTGCTAAGGCTGAGGTACTTGAGATGTCCTTATTCCAAATGGGTACACAGTATTACACTATGCTTGCAGTAGGACACTCTGTGTCATTTGATCACGCCGGTTATATCTGTGTCCTTCACTATATTCAGGGACAATGCTCATCTCTCAATAATTGCTTATCAGTAGTGTTTGTCATAATGGTTTGCGCAAAATTGGTGCTCAAAGATATCTCTGAATGGGAATTTGTTTATGTGATTTGTAAATATTTTACTATTTTGACAGCTGCATCTTTGAACATCTAAACTAACACTTAAACAGATAAGACTTCTTTGCAGAAGACTGGGGTGTTTAAAATAGGCAACATATTACAAATTTAAATTTAGAAATGCATTTGTCATTTTATACTTTTAGAGGAAAATGAGTAATGGAGTTAGGTATACTCTTAAATTAAAAATAAGCATTAACAGTTATTTTGCTGGAACTGAGCCAGGGTGATGAAACTATGTTGATTGGTTTTTTAATGCAAGCCTCTTTTAGAGAAAGATTTTGTAGGGTAATTGACTAGAATAATTATATACAGCCACTGATAAACATGTATGTATTTAGTCCTAAAATGAAGATAAAGGTTTCATTCTTTCCCTATTTTTTAATGATTGAAGAGCTAGAAAGACTAATCAGAGCAACACAACCTAAGATTATCTAAACTCATATTTTATTTGGTATTTTACCACATTGTAAAAATACAGACTTTGTGTACCTGATACCTACACAGAACTTTATAACAATATGTGCTCATTTTTTTGCTCTCTTTGTTTTGCCTCATTTCAGTGTTATTATCTATAATTTTGAAAAGTGTGTCCTGAACACAGTGAATGATTTTGTTTTTCATTTTGAAAATAGTCTGAATGTAGTCTGTTTTTCATGGACACTCTCCTAGATATGCTCCAATTAGAATTGTCAACTGGGATTTTACCATATAAATACACTCTCCACTCCTTATTCCAGGAACCCATTTTCTCTGAAACCTGGGCTGACTCACATAAGGCTTCACTTGCAAGTACAAAAAATCTTCACTCATGGACCTAAATGGTCTTGGATTTCTGCTTTTTTCAAGGCATTTATCACTTTTGGTTTGTTTTATATTTTCTGGATGACTCACTAAGATTCCCTTGAAGATTTATCCTGTGGAACTTACCAAAACATGTTTTTTAAATAAAAGAGCCTCACTGCCCTCTTGCACCCAGGTTCTTTTTGGATGTCTGAGCTCAATCTTAATGTAAAAAGGCATAGACCTTTAATTTTCTCTCAGTCTGAGACTATTGTGCTCTGTTTGGACTCAGATTAGATTCATCTTGAGAACCATGTGCATATATTCCAATAGCAGATGGTTTGGATCTATCCTTCTGCTGTGTTACATCTTTATAGGACTTGACATGCACCTGATATTTGGTAACTAAATCAAGAGAGCGATTTTAGTCTAATTTCGCTTGTCTGTTCCAGACTCTGTGAAAACTTATTCACTTTTTGTGCTACTTTGTCATACTTGTGAAACATTTTAAAGCCAACATCAGAAGTTTTTCTCTTTTGAAAGAGCTTACATTCTTTGTAATTAATATTACTCTCCACTATTTTTATTTCCAAACATTGTCACTCTGCCTAGAATTGTATTCCAAACTATAATAATTTATTTAAGTGTTGATAAACTGACCAGTCTCTTCCCATAATTCTGACATTGACTTTCCAGAATTCAAGATGTCTGCTAACATTAGCAACATGAATTGACCCATTTTGGGCTTTACCAGGGGATTGGACCCCAGAGAATTTGAATCCAGAAACGTCACTCCAACAAAGCAGATTGCTCAAACATCTTGAGCATAAAGAACTAATTATGCAGGATGCACTTGTAGCTGCTATTATCTACATTTAGTCAATCTTATATTTACTGATGGACATATTATAAAGCACTACTTTTTTTCTCTCACTAATTTTAGCCACTAACTTGACAGAATTAAAAGAAAAAATTCTCCTTGATTGATGCCTTGTCTGACTTAATTTCTCAGAATTTTAGGAAAATTATCTTATGAAAATATGAACATAATTTGTACTCTAATGATCATCACTAGAACATAAACATGATTAGTCAGTAGAACATAATGGCTATCGTTTGCCTTTTGTTTAAAATTAATCAGGTGAATGATCAACTGTTACACAAATATTTTAAGGGCAATGTAATTGTTTGCATAGGTTCAATGCACATTTATTATTTTTCACATGAGAATTTGATTTGATAAACCAAAATTGGTAAGTGATGGAAACTTATGGGGTGGGACCAAGTGGAAGGAAGAAAGTCTTTGAGAATGTGGCCTTGAGGGTCATATCTTCCACCCACCACTTCCCCTTTTCTCTTTCTCCCTGCTTCCTGGCTACCCAGAGATCAGCAGCCTGTTCTGCCACATGTTTCAACTTATATGACATTGTGCTTTAGGCTCAAAGGAAATAAACCATGGACTGACAGCTCTGAAACTATGTGTCAAAATAAAAACAAACAAACAAAACCTTTCCTCCTTTAAATTGTTTTTGTCAGCTATTTTGTCAGAGGAACAGAGAAAAACACATAAAACTTTATTTAAATTTGTCCACTTTTGTACATTTTAAAATCTCAATTTTTTGTGTAGCAATTTTGTGACTGTTTTAAGATACAGTACTCCTTGCATAAAACTTTACTGAAAATAAAGCCACACAAATTAACCAGGTTTCCTCATGATGATCAAAATGGCATTTTTTAAAATTTCTTTTTTTCATTCTAGAACTACATGTGCTTTGAATGTGTAAAAACCTGAGGAAGTAACTTACAGTGACACACACTTTCTAAGTCTTACACATCACATTTTTTGACTTTCCATTGGACCTCTAAAAATGTAACTTTGTTCCAGATTTTTTTTTTCTTTCAGTAGGTACTTTTTCTTATTTTTTTCCTTTTCTTTTTGGATTTATACTCTGGAGCTATACTAAGTCAGTGGCCTGTTTTATATGAGGTGATATTTTGGCTTTCAGGTTTGTCATGGTTTTGATTTTGCATTCTTCCCTTTAAACTAATACAGTTAATCTGGAATAGGAATATTCTAAATACTTGGCATTTCTACAAATAAATTTTAGCTTAGTTTAGTTGCAGGTCTTAATTCATTTTTTCTGACATAAAGTAAGGACTTTGAATTTAATTTTTTAATCAAAGAAATACACAGTGTTTTATGTTTCCAAGTTGCAATGAGTTATTCTCACTTGTGATTTTACCTTTATAACTGGATAGGTTAAAACTGGTAGAAAAATTCTTAGTATCAGCATAATTTAAGCTGTTATGATTTTTATCTATAATTTATCTACTTTATAATGAATACTATGGAATTTGATGGTGTATTCCAGAAGAATAGAACATATATATATATATATATATATATATATATATATATTCTCTCTATATATATTTATATAAATATATATAAATATTTATATATATATTAATAGATATAGCACATACAATAAAATATATATATGGGATTTTGTAGGGAGCCACTTTGCAGCCATCCTGCCCCTCCGCCTGAGGGCATTCTGTGTCAGCCTACAGTACCCATGACCCTCTCCTGCATTTAGCGGATATGACGAGGGCCCAGTCATGGTTACCACGTACCCCTACCTAGCAACAGCTTCCTGCCTCTAGTTTGTCCTTATTTGGGTAGATCTTGCTCTCTAGCTAATCAGCGGACATGCAACGTGCTTACCCTGCCCAGCTTCATGTTTCGCCCCCCACTTATAAAAACCCTGTGCCCTATATCAATAAACGAGACTTGATTGGAAGCCCTCAACTTGTCTCCATCTTTCTCTCCTCTTGCCCCACCCACCATCCCCATTCCCTCTCCAGGTGAGACCAACAGATTGATCCGCGGCCGGATCAAGTGGTGCCCAACGTGGGGCTCCCGGCACGAGGGACTTCAACGTGGGACCGTTCACGGGAGTAAATCGCCAGCCGGCATGACTGTTTTGGGACAATTCCGTCCCTGTGATCCGAGCGGATGGCCACCTTACGTCTCGTCTGAATCACGGTAGGTGAATGGATCTAATTCCTTTATTGGCATGGGGCAAGTATTAAGTGAACACGAATTGTTCATAAACGGCCTCAGGAAGGCCCTCAAGGTGAGAGGGATAAAGGTTAAAACAAAAGATTTTAAGTGAGCACAAATTGTTCGTAAACGGCCTCAGGGAGGCCCTCAAGGTTAGAGGGATTAAGGTTAAAACTAAGGATTTATTACAGTGCTTTCAATTTGTTCATTCTGTGTGCCCATGGTTCCCTTTAGAGGACACCATTGATTCTAAAAAATGGAATAGAGTAGGAGATGCTCTTAAAGATTACTATAGACAGGATATGCTCTTAAAGATTACTATAGACAGGAGATGGTCTTAAAGATTACTATAGAGTTCTTGGTCCCAAAAAATCCCAGTGACCTCTTTTACATATTAGACTTTAATTTCTGAGCTGCTGACCCAGAGTCATGCAGATCCCCAAATTAATGAAATGCTTACTCCAGGGGAGGCTACATTGCGCTCCTCCCGCAATCCTACCCCAAATCCGCCCTCAGACACATCCAGTGTACCCAGTCATCCTGGCTCTGTGATTCTTGATACTCCAGAGCCCCTTCAAGATGGCGACTTGCCACCACTTCCTTTGTCTGGGACACACGAGGACACTCAAAATGGCACCCCACATAATGGCGAGGCACAGGATGGCGCCATGCCACCTGCCCCACAGGTCATCAGGGCCCATACACCTTTCACAGTAGCTGCTCTAAAAAGATTAAAAACAGCAGTTACTCAATATGGTCCCACAGCTACCTTCACCCTTGCTGTCCTAGATTCCATGACACAGGGTTAGATTATACCAAATGAGTGGAAAGATTTAGCTAAAGCCTCTCTATCTAGAGGCCACTATTTACTTTGGAAATCCGTATTCAAGGACCAATGTGAACTTATAGCAAGAGACAATGCCAATAGACAACAAAATCCTTGGACCTTCCCCTTGTTAGTGGAAACTGGAGACTTTAATTCTAAAGAAGCCCAAATGCAATATGACCCTGGCCTCTTCACACAGATTAATGCAGCTGCCTACAGGGCATGGAGAAAGCTCCCCCCTAGTGGAGAGGTTACCTTCTCTCTTACTAATATTAGACAGAGACCAGAAGAACCCTTCTGTGACTTTGTTGATGGCCTCTTACAGGCAGCCGAGCGCTTTTTTGGCTCCCCTGAGAGTAATTCTGTCTTAGTCAAACAATTGGCATATAAAAATGCAACATCCGCCTGCCAGGCTGCATTTGGGCCACACAGGGAGAGGGAGGACCTCTCGGGCTGCATCCGCCTGTGCACTGATATGGGCCCCATCTACCATCGGGGCCTAGCTATGGCTGTAGCTGTAAAGGAGGTTCTTCTCCCACACAAACAAGGAGGAAAAACTAATAATGGCAAATATTTTAAATGCGCGTTCTCCCTCAGGGAATGGCCAACTCCCCTACATTGTGCCAGGCTTTGTGGCTGCTGCAATACAACCAGTCAGAGACCATTGGCCAAATATCTATATCCTTCATTATATGGATAATATCCTTTTGGCAGGGAAACATGAAGATCAAACCTTACAATGTTATCAGGCGCTACAAGTCGCCTTACAAAAGGCTGGACTCCAAATAGCACCCGATGAAGTCCAGCTTACAGACCCATATATATATCTGGGTTTTCAGCTACAGGGCACTCAAGTACTTTCTCCAAGGCCTCAGTTAAGACTTGATAATCTTCAGACACTTAATGATTTCCAAAAGCTTCTAGGTGACATTAATTGGCTTTTTACCCTATTTAAAATTGACCAAACATGATTTACAACCCCTCTACGAGATCCTCTGAGGAGACATCAACCCAACCTCCCCCTGTGAGCTCATGCCTAATGCCAGAAAGGCATTCAATATAATGGAAGAGGCTATTGCTGAACAAACTGTTTCCTTCATAGATTATGATAAGCCTTTACAATTTCTCATCTTTAACACAAAGCTTTGCCCCATGGCAGTATTTTGGCAACAGGCTCCTCTCATGTGGGTCCACCTGTCAGTTTCCCCAAAAAGGACACTCCTACCCTACCATCAAGCAGTTTCAGACCTAATAATTCAAGGCAAAAAACAAGGAAAGTGTTATTTTGGCAAAGAGCCAGATATTATCATCCAGCCCTTTATTAAAGACCAAGTAGACTGGCTACTCCAGACAACAGAAACATGGCCTATTGCCCTAGCCTCCTTTTCAGGGACCATTGAAAACCATTACCCCCAAAATAAGCTAATTGATTTTGCCAACCGTCACTCATTCATATTTCCTAAGATCACAGCTTCACAGCCCATCCCTAATGCCCAAGTGTTATTCACTGATGGCTCCTCTTCTGGTAGAGCTGCTTATGTAACCCAAGATAATGTTGCCACCCTCCAGACTGGAGAGGCTACCAAACATGTGATGGCCCACATGCTGTTGGCTCTCTCTACCCTGGGGTGCCCCCAACAACTCAAGACCGACAATGGCCCTGGCTATACAAGTGCTTCATTTGCTCAATTTTGTAAGTGCCTTAATATTCTTCATACCACAGGTATACCTTACAATCCTCAGGGACAAGGCAT
>PVLA01002002.1:38940-179679 GCA_004027455.1 Hydrochoerus hydrochaeris | reverse complement strand
TGCACATCATTCTCTTAAGTCCACTATAGATAAAATAAAAGGGGGAACTTGGTACCCTACTCGGGGGTCCCCCAGAAATATCCTTTCACATGCCCTCTTCATTTTAAACTTTTTATCCTTAGATATTTCAGGTTGCTCTGTGGCATCTCGCTTTTGGCATACACAAACGCAAACACAGTTTGCCTTGGTATTATGGAAGGATCCGCTAACTAACACCTGGAATGGCTCCGACCCCATTCTCATCTGGGGGCGAGGCTCAGTCTGTGTTTATTCTAGGTAAGAAAAAGGAGCTAGATGGCTACCTAAACGCCTCATAAAACAAATAGACAGTCCTTCATCAAAAACTCTATGCGATGCCCAGGAATAATATTCTTTCCTGAGGCACAACCCCGTGTTCTCTTACAGATGATACAACCTCCCAAAGCCTTATGGGCCATCATTGAACTCCTGACACAACTACACCTAACGGATGACAATCCCCATCAACCCTGGCAGTGGACCATCGCTCACTGGGATAATCAAAAGGTGGTTTGAAAAGAGACCACCTCAGAAAAACCTCCCTCTCTTCCATGTGGGGAGGCCTTTTTCCTTACATTGCCCCCTTATTAGGCCCACTGGCCACCTTGCTACTGCTTCTCACTGTAGGCCCCTGCATTCTCCAAAGGATCGTGACTCTTCTTAACAATAGGATTGACATGCTCCTGGCCAAGCCCATTCAGGTATATTATCATCAATTGGAGATGGCAGATCAAGAAACTTGGAGGGAAACAACCCCTACAGATGGCCCATATAATGATGTGGGCCAACTGCCCTGAGGCACTGGACAGGCAGCCAGAGACGGGCAACTAGGACACATATGTTATGCCACCGGCTGCCTAAGACAGGCACAGGACCAATTGCTGTCCTGCAGGCCCATGACAGGTAAGGCCTGGTTGGGTTCATATGAAAAGTCCTTGACCTAAGACAGGCGCTGTCCCCATAGGGCCCGCCATACTCCTGATTTTAAATATAATAAAGGGAGGAGATGTAGGGAGCCGCTTTGCAGCCATCCTGCCCCTCCGCCTGAGGGCATTCTGTGTCAGCCTACAGTACCCATGACCCTCTCCTGCATTTAGCGGATATGACAAGGGCCCAGTCATGGTTACCATGTACCCCTACCTAGCAACAGCTTCCTGCCTCTAGCTTGTCCTTATTTGGGTAGATCTTGCTCTCTAGCTAATCAGCGGATACGCAACGTGCTTACCCTGCCCAGCTTCATGTTTCGCCCCCCACTTATAAAAACCCTGTGCCCTACATCAATAAAGGAGACTTGATTGGAAGCCCTCAACTTGTCTCCGTCTCTCTCTCCTCTTGCCCCGCCCACCATCCCCATTCCCTCTCCAGGTGAGACCCACGGATTGATCCGCGGGCCGGATCAGGATTTATTAGATTAATTTATATAATCAAGGTTGAATTGTCCTATAGTACTTACTTATAGACTAGAAAACTAGAGTAACAAGTAGCTGGTAGTCAAAGCTAAAATTCTCAAAACAATATGGACCAAACACATAGCCCAGTATAAGGCTTAAGGCCTGGAGGTCCACTAAAAAGTTATTCTCACCAGTCTGTATTCAAAGGTTATAGAATCTACACCTAAGAGCATGACAGCAGCAGAAAAACACTTTCTTAAGAAGCGTGTGAGAATCTGTCTTCTTCTAGTTTCTGATTCATCTTGGTCTCCCTATTAGATTGTGCTGCCATGTTCAAGGTGGGTCTTTTTCATTCAGTTCTGTGACACATGCCAGCTGTGGCTGGAAACATCCCCACAGACACACCTAGCACTGTAATGGACTACTTTTTAGACATCTCACAAGCCTATCAAAATGATAACCAAGATTAACTATTACATAATGTTTAACTTTGAAATATTAAATAAAAATTTTGGGGCAGTATAAAATTTAACACATTAAAATATTTGTATTGAAAATATGGTGACAAAATTTATAATATTATTTGCTTAAATTCTATCCTGATCTAAAGTATGTTTTAATATTTCCCAATTACATTATTATTCCATAACAATTTCAACTTTAGTGGATGACATTCTCAACATGACCTGAAGAAGATTTACATTTGGAATGTGTCTTGGAAAAGATTTACAATTGGTACATTCCAGCTTGCCAGTTGAATTTAAACACATGGACAACTCTGTCACATTAGAAGCAATTTAGAGGTAACTTACTTTAAACTGACATTGGGCTATGCTAATTTGGAGAGTGGCTAAACTCCATCCATAAGGGAACAGACATTTGATGGGTTCAGTCTTTCAGAGGGAATGTAGAACTGATATTCTTTTGATTTTCTTGGTTTTGTCAGCATTTTATGTTTGTACTTTGTTCTTTTAACTCCTACAAACATAAAGAAGCATGTCAGCCTAATTATCTTCTCCTAAAGAGGTCTTCCAGCAAAGTACCGAAGTCCAACAGTAGTGATTAACTCTGATCCCTTTGTTCTTATACCAGCACTATGCACTTTTCTCTTCATAAGAATCTAACAGTCTGCCACACTAAGAATGCCCAGTAGTGCTATTTCCTAAGCCAGTCGAATGTTTCTTTGTGAGTAGTTGATTCATGATTATGAATTCAATGCTTGGGTCTTAGTCATCCCACTTTGTAAATTGTTCAAGGACAGTGACATATTCTGGCAAAAAAGTCAACACTCATTAATGACATAAGCAACCTTTATATTAAAACCTTACAGTCTCTCAATAAGGATGAGATTTCTAATTGGTGATCTGTTATAGTGATACATTTCAAATATCTTTTGGTTTGCTTTCTGTTGCTGTAACAGAATATCAGAGACTGGGTGATTTATTAGGAAAGAGGTTCACTATGACTTGTAGTTCTAGAGGCTGGGAAGTCACTAACACCTGCTCAACTTCTGGTGAGGACCTCATGGCAGAAAGGCAAGTGGGCACATGTGGAATAGTGAGGCGAAAAAGAGGAACTAGATATTTCATAGCAACCATTTCTAATCTATTTTCATCAAAAAGTAATACTTTTTTTTAAGAATGACATTAATCCTTCCGAAAAGCTCCACTGCCAGGTAAAGCTATTTTGGCAACAAACTTCAACATAGATTTAGCATGGAAAAACCACATTCAAACCATAGCCATGTGCCCCAGAGCCTCAAAACTCAAGTATTTCTCTCATACAAAATACACATATTCCATGCCAATAGTCACAAAATCTTAGCCAGTGCCAACTCTTGTCCAAAATCTGAAGATTCATTTGAGACTCAAGATGAAGTCCTCCCATCTGTGAGCCTGCAAAAGGAAAATTAATTATCTTATTTCCAATGTACAGTGGTAGAACAAGTCATTTGTACTCCAAAAGGAAGAAGTAAGCCAATCAACAGGAATAACTAGTTCAAAGCAAGTCTGAGATGCAAGAGGAAAGATACTATGTATTAAAGATGCAGTCTAGTCTTTCACTCCTTGAGCTGTCTCTTGGACTCAGTGAGGTGGGAAGTTGGATTGCAAGACTTTAGGTAACCCTATTTTCATTAATTTGTGGGGTTTAACTTAAATGGCTGCTGTCATGGGTTAGAGTTATATAGGTGTTCATAATTTTCCCAGGGAGGTATTCCATGTTTCCAAATGATACTACTGTTCTGGGATCTTGAGGGAAATTCTTATCTCCTGGTTCCACTAGGCTTTGTTTTAAGAGAGATCTTTTTTGACCACTCTCTGCTGAGAAAGGCTTTAGTCTGAGTTCCTAGGAAGTTAGACATATCTTCTGAATATGGGTAGAGACCATCACACCTCCACATTTCTTTCATTCTTTATACCTTCAGAATTGACACCATATAGAGACCACTAAACAATTTCTTGTACTTTCTGGAGCAGCAGCACAAACTGTATGTTGGGTTGCTTGATCCATGGCCAGGATTCAGGTAGAAAATATCTAAGGCAGCGATGCACAGTGAGTACAAGAGACATCCTCTTGAAATTATTCTGCATTCCTTGAGTGGTAAATCTGTGTAGGGTTTATTGATTTGAGAGATCTCTGATTCTGCTGAAGAAAAAGTGCATGTAAACTACAGTGAAGTACAATACAAAAATCAGATCAAGCACTTTTGAGAAGACAGAGAAGTAGAGAGAGATGTAGACATGGAGTGAGAAGAACTGACTTATACAATTGTCATAGCTGATTAATCAAGTCTTAAATCTGTGGGATTGTCCATAAATAGGGCTAGAAACTCTTAGTAGTATCAGTTTCTTTTCACTGGAAGAATTTTTCTTCCTTGTGTGAATTGCATTTTGGTTCTATCAACTGATTTGAATTAAGTACATCAGGTTATGAAGAATATTCCCATTGACCATCAACTAATTGTAAATGTTATTCTCATCTACAAAATATTTTCACAGTAATACAAATATTAATGACTGATTACATAATGAATAGTTCAACAGTCAAAGTAACACATATAGCTTACCATTACAATGACCTATCTGCCATATTTGGCAACAGATAAATTCCATAACCAACATTAGTCCATTGCTGGATTAGATATCTGTGAATAACATTTCTAGCAGTGTGACATAATCCAAGATGAAATTTTGGACATTTTCAAAGTTTCTTGTCATATTTATTAACAAAACTTTAGTACTTACATATGTGATGACTAATTTTTTATGATTACTTAACTTTAGTAGTGGATGTTCAGATAGTGATTTATTGCTTCTAGTTGTCCCAGTGAAGGTTCTTTTGGCAGATATTAACACTTAAATCATGAGATTAAATAAAAAAGATAACATACACACATAATGTGACAAGCATCCCTCTAAAAACTATGAGGATCTGGGTGGAACAAAAAAGAAAAAAATGGGTAAATTATTTCTTTCTCTCTTTGAATTTGTCATTTTTCCCAGCTCTAAGACCCTGGAATTCCTTAATCTTGAGTCCTCATACTTACCAACAATATTTCATCTTTGCCATTTCTTAGGACTTTACCTTTTGACTTGCAATTAAATCATCATGTCCAGTAGTTCTCAGGCTTTCAAATTTAGACTAAATTATAGATTTCCTGGGTATTCAGATTGCAGACAGAATATTGTGAAACTTCTTGGCCTACACCATTTTATGAGCTAATTCCCATAATAAATTTTCCAGTATATGTCCTGTTGGTTCTGTTTTCCTGGAAAACCTTAATACACAGTAGACAGTAGTAGATATTTTTCTAGGTACTTTATCAGGAACAAATCATTCAACTATTATAATCATGTTTTGAGGTAGGTTCTGTTCTTGATCCGTGTCACCAATGAAGAGAATGGAATATGAAGAAATTCAGCAACATGTCAAAGTATCAGAGAAAACAAAAACAAAGCAAAACAAACAAAACAAAAAAACAAAAACCAAAGTTCAAAGAGCCTGACTCTAGATTTCACAGACTTACTGCTATGCCATTCTACTCTCTGTGGGCCAAATAAAATCACAGTTTCTTATAATATGGACTTTCTTTAAAAGTTGTGGAAATATTAATATCTAATTTTTCATCTTCAGAGCTTTAAAAATATTTCCTCTATTAAATCCACATAGTGAAGACAAGAATCAGTTCAATTCTCTGTTGAGGATTGTTCACAGTTTATCACAGCATATTTACTATATTTGGTAGATAAAGTGAGGACCTAGAATAAAATTTGTATGAGTAAAGCACTTTGGTAGAGAAATAAGAACACAATAATCAAAAGAAAAGATGAAACTTAAATTGAAAAAAACAAGGAGAAGCAAATGTAGAAAATAGAAAAAGGTAATCACAGGAAGCAAAATATTACTGATTTGAAATGTTTTTAGTAATAGTTACATTAGTAAAGGATTTTGGAATGAAGGTAGAATATTATTATGAATGGCATTATGTTTATGTAAGATGAGCAACAGTTAGTCTCAGCATTTATGCTGTCATTACTGTTTAATAAGTTATAGGTTTGAGAAAATATAGGAAACAAACAGAAAAAATTATTTATAATTACAACACTGTACTTGAAATAACTATTAATGTTGTTTGGTTTTTACTCCAGAGTTCTCTTTTTGAATTTAATAAAATGTTCTCTCTTCAGTATAAAATGTCATTGATTATAAGATAAAACATTGATCTAATACAATATAAACAAAGCAAAGCAAAGGAAATGACCAATAATCCAGGCCCCTGGAAAATAACAATTTATAGAAGAGAAAAAAAAACTAAGAGAAAAAAAATAAAGGAGTATATTTCTGATAATTGGGAGGCAATTTAAAGGAAAATTAGAAGAAACAATGAAGTTGGAGAAATGAACCACAATGCAGGGAAGAGAAACAAGCAGTCTGCAAGCATATTCTGGCTCCCAGTGAGGGAGCCTGTGTCCATAGACATCAGGAAGCCCCCAGTGTTGGGAACTCTGGGGAGAAACCATTAAAAAGGGCCAGTAATGACAGCTCCAAGAAAAGCCCACAGCTATTGTACACTCCAAAAGCAGAATGAGGTTCTTCTCCAAAAGTGACTCCTTCTATACAACAGAAAACTGTTGAAAAAGGAATTCAGTGCAGCACCCATCATACTTCCAGAGTATTTTGTCAGGCACAATTTCAGAAAACTTAGTCTCAGAAGAACTAAAAATCAACTTCACTTCAGGGTTCCCAGTGTTACCCTGCCACAGTGACTGGGTAAGTAACAACCATGGGACAGTCCCACTGAGGGTGAGGACTAGACACACATCACTAAGAAGTTCAGGTTTAGGGTAGCAGGGATATAGAGCCACATCCTTTGTGGTGAGAAGCCAGACTCAGTATGAGGCTTTCAGGAGAACTTTGCTCTGAAAGTGCTAGTCTTAAGTTGACAAGGGCTGGAATGTGCCAGTTAATTTTAATTGTCAACCTGACTAGATTAAGAGACTCCTGGAGAGGTGATTGGGTGGATCATAGAGACATTATAATCCACTGATGTTAATAGCTTCATGTACTGTTAGGATTTAGGGCCTGATTGGAGAATATGGGTCCCTAGAGGAATGCCACTGGAGGGTACTTCTCTTGCTCCAGTATTCTTCCCAGATATCATGAAGTAAGCAGCTTTGCAATATCATACCCTTCTGCCATATTCCTGCCCTGAGCCAGCTGATCACAGAAGATAACTCTGATAACTCAAGCCAAATAAACCACTTCTTCTTTGAAAAGATGAGTATCAGATATTTTGTCCAAACAGTAGGAAAGCTAAGACACACAGTAACCGAAACTCAAGATAGACTCAATTTTAACAGTTGTACATAACTTCACCTTGTAGATTTATTATATTTATACAACATTCACTATTTTTGAAGTATAATTTGATTCCAGTTATAAATATCTTGGAATGGATATATTATTGCATGAATCATTTTTGCATTTTATTTACTCAAGACAGATTTGTGAAAGTGGAATAATGAAGTTGAAGAGAAGGAAAATATTTATGACATTTGATGCTTGTTGCCAAATAGCTTTCCAGAAGAAATTGTAACAGTTTTATGATGTCATCTAATGGGAATTTTCTTTTTTTCATTTTTGTGTGTGTCTCTGAAATTGTGTCGAAATATTAAAAATGTTAAAATCAAGATAAGGATGCTGAAATTCTATTTAGTTGAAGCAATGATTATTTAGAAAACCAAGAATTAGGTTCAAATTTTGCTACTTATCTCTGATCGTGAATATCATTTTGTCCAGTTTATCTATCTTTACTATAGAAATGATATTTTCTTTTCTTTGCAGTTCAATGACTACTGCAATTAAATTAAATATATGAAAAAAGTTGTAAAGTTCAAAATAATGCACAATTATTAATTTCATTAGAATAAAACCAAAAGGCAAATTTATATTATTCTAAACCACGAGGATTGGGTAGTTTGATGTGATATTTATATAACCAGAAATAGCTGATTTATTTTGAGCTGTGTCTAGAGAAAATAAATGTACATTGGCAGGGAACTTTGATCTGACTTTTTTTCCTTGCATAAGGCAGAATTTGCTCATTTTTATACTTCATTTTGCATTGTTTTAGGGTCTTCATTGTATGTCAGAATAGTTTATATTTATACTAAGGCCTCTTGTATAATATCTCTAGACAGGGCTATGTATGGTTGTTTAGTTGCCAGCAGGAACTTTATATTTTAAAAAACAAAATAAATATGCTTAATATATAAGAAATCTAAACGCAAAATACATATGTGAGGTGAAAACATCATAATGTGCAACAAGAGGTGCTTGATGTATAAAAGAAAAGTGAGATTTATATTATCCACTTAAATTACACATTCTGTGCAATGAAGAAAACTCTGTTTCCCAAATTACTGACAGAGAAATAGAAGCTCGAGTTTTCAATGAAGTAGACTAAAATAGTAAAGTAAATTCAGATCATTTGCAACTGAAAATAGTGATAATGCTCAGTGTACAAAAAATGAAAAGATAAGAGACTCAAAGTGTTTGTCAGTGAAACTAGTTAATCAGAAAACAAGATAAGTGAGGCAACATGGCAGGAAAAGCAAGAATACAGCAGGGAGAAGAGAGTTCTTGCTGAAAAGAAAAAATACTGTGTTAAGTCTAAAGAATTATCATTTTCTGAAGTTCACAGAGAAAGAAAGGAAAGGTGTTAGAGAGCTTCTAGAAAGATTAATACAAGAGGAGAGAAAATGCAAATAGGATTAGTAGTATTATAGGGTAGAATCTAAGAGGAGAAAACACAACAATAGAACAGAGGAATCTCAGAGACAAAGTTAGAAATAATATAAAAGCATTTGATTTTGAGATGTAGAGCACGCCATAAAGTTGATTTACAAATTTGAATGATTAGAAGATGAAACATTAAACTTTGAGAGGAAAAACAAGTAGATTGCTTTACTGCAAGGTGACTAAGGCAAAAAAGTCTGGATATAAAAAATTATTTTCTTTTTAGATATAAGAACTTGTGATTTTATGTTTATTGTTGGGGAAAGGACCTACTAACATCTAGCTAGAGTTTTTATTAACCCATTTTATAAATATTCAAAACGTATATACCATTAAATGTGCAAGACAAATGCTCAGGGAGGGAAATCAAGAGGAAATAACCAGATGTATGAGTGAATATGTCACCCTGAGGAAATTTAAAGTGGCTTATTTTACAAAGAAGAGGAACCAGTGAAGGGAAATATCTCTGTGTTTATTTATCATCTACCAGAAAACTTGTTTTTTCAAAAGAGACCCAGTGTAACATGGAGAGAGAATACCCACATAATTCTGGAAATCATAATTCTGACAGGAGATAGTGAAAGAAGCCCTTTGCATTGAGAAAATAACCAAAAAAAAAATCATCATGAGTGAAATGAAAGTTATAAGGAAGAAGTATATTTAGTCAAAAAGAAATGCAAAAGCCTGGCATGAAATCTTAGTAGAGTCTTTGTATTGAAAGGCTTTGTGTTCTAACCCTACATGTTAATATTCAATATGTGAATTTGGGTCAGCCTCTGTAAACTACATTTCTTCTTTGTCAGCTGCACCTTGTTACCCTCTAGCAAGAGAATGCTAGCAGATAAACCATGCTGAAAGAGAAGAAGCCTTCTTTTCTGTGGAATTTCATCCACTTTCTGATCCTATGAGCATCATTCAAGCAATTACTGTCACCCAGGCAGAAGTCACTTCTTCTTGAAACAGACTTTGAATCCAGTAGTTTTCTTTTTAAATACAGAACAGACCTCAGTGGGCACCTTCAGAAATGTTGGTACCAACCAGCTCCAGGGCGTCCTCAGAAGTCTGATTCCCAGTGTCCTTTGTCCTACCTCCTACCCTCCCTCCCATCATTCCTTCCTTCTGTCTCCTCTTCTTTCTTTTCCTTCCTTCCTTCCTTCCTTCCTTCCTTCCTTCCTTCCTTCCTTCCTGTCTTCCTTCCTTCCTACTTTCTTCTTCCTTCTTCTCTGTGTGTAACCAAACCTAGGGTTTTCAGAGAAAGTTTTATCACCAGCTACTTTTCCCTTTAAATTTTGAGGCACGGTCTCCCTAAGTTACTCAGGATGGGCTCAAACTGATGATCCTCCTGTCTCTGTCCCTAAGAGTGGTGGGTTAACAGGTATGTGAACTTGAATTTTTGTTTAGCAACTTTAGATCTGATTAACAATTCTTGAGCATCTAATTAATTAACTTTGGTAAAAAAATACTGATTTTGATTTTTAACAATTCCTTTGCAATAATGAAAATATAAAATTTATTAGGATTTCAGCACTAATGATTGTAACAGAAGCTACAAACATTGCATGACAGAATGTAAGGAAAACTTCATTATTTTATTTTTCTTTTAAAAATACAAAATTAAATTGAGAAAGATCAGAAATTTAAGATACTTTTGGTAGGAATAAAATATGTAAAATGCAAGAATTTGAACATGTATACATTCAGTAGCATGTAAGGAGACAGGAAGTGATGCTTGATGCAAGGACCAGAGCTCCCCCAAAGTGGACCACAGCCACTCTCACTAACAAGGTCCTGAGCTCCTCTGATGATAACAGTCAAACTCACACTAGGGAATCTAGTCATGATGAGCTCCTCCAGGAGAACCAACAGCTCAAACAGCAACACGTAAGAGAACCCACAATGCCTCGCTTCTCTTTCTCCATGTCTCTATTTATGCTGGCAAATTTCCTCAGGTGGAACATCTACACTCAGCACCATGCTGATTTAATTTAGCAGACATTAAGTTGACCTCCAGTTTTAATTCCTAACAATACAGAAAGAGAAACAAAATGTCAAAACAGGATAGAAAAAGAGAAAAGGGAAAAACACAAACAAAAAACAACAATAACAAAAATGAAATAAAAATAAACAGCAGAGCAAAACACATTAATGCAGTGTACTACCAAGAGGAAAACCCATCAGACCAAGAAAAATTAAGGTATCTCAGAATGTGTACTCTAGCCAAGGTTGCAGGTGGTTTTGTGCTGGGTTTGGGTCTGATGTTTGCCTCTGGATTTGGAGAATTTGATCAGTTTTCAGTGACTGAAGTTCTCCAAAGCCATTAAAAAAAAGAGAGAGAGAGAGACAACAAGAAAAAGAAAGAAAAACAAATAGGGAAAAGAAAAGAAGGTGTCACTACCCACCCACTTCTATTCCACATGTCTTTGTCCTCAAGCACAAGGGTGCTGCTGGTTCTTCTAACTTGTCATCTGCTGATTCACATTGCTACTGTTGCTTCAGACTTTTTTTGGCCACTATTCCCTCTTGTCCATCATGTGAGCTCTGGCCAGGGATCTGCACTGTAGTTGGCTTCCTACTAGTGTTGAGTCCCTGAATCGCATCAGTGGAGGGACCCCTTTGGGACCCCTTTTGGCCTCCCTTTGCCATCAGGAACCCCTTTCAGCCCCCCTTTGCCAATCTTCACAGCTCCAGGTCAATGGCTCGAACGAGAGCCCATCTTGGGCCCCTTTCCTGCCAGATGCAGCAGCTCCGGGGCAATGACAGGAACAGCAGTTGGTCTGCGACCTGTTCCTGCGAGTCACACTAACTCCCAGTCAATGGCAATATGTATAATTTTTAAACACCCATACAGATAAAAAATTCAGAAGGGAAATAATACAGATATCACATACATGGTTCTAAAGATTACTTTGAGAAAATATCCGCTGATACTTTTTGTAAAGGCGTTAGGAAGAGGTAAAATGAATAATTGTACAGTCAGATACATAAGTGCTGGGTAGAATTACCATGACCAATGTTATTGATTAAAGGATCAATGACAATAAGTGGTGAACGTGCCAGCATTTTTTCCACAGGATCTGTCCTTGGTTTTGTCTTATGCTATATCCTTTTAAAATCAATGATGTCAATTCCCTTCTGCTGTACGCCACAGAAATACACTTGGAATTGAAATTGAAAATACTGAAGAGTGTGTGTGTGTGTGTGTGTGTGTGTGTGTTGATTGAGAATGGTTTTGTTTACCCAGAATTCTGTTTTAGGATCTGAGTTTTGGTTCAGCAGTTTGGGAAGGGTCTAAAGAAATGGGCCTTCCCTATGTGTGGAATGCTTTCAGGAAACAGGAGCAATTCTAGCTAGGATTGGACATGTTCGCCAGTCTTATGTACATAGAAAGCACTATGGAGAAGGTAAACCTCTACGTGGAAAACAGCAGCAGGCGTTCATGTTAGCCAGCACAAATGTATGTTTAGCATTTTACTGGTTCCCAGAGACCTTGCTTTGTCTCACTTTATCATATGCTTAATGACTTTATCTGATGTTTCTGCTCCAGAGATGGTTTATGTTCACATGAGAAAAGCACAGTTTAGCAGTGTCTCTCTAGAATGTTAGAGATGCATCTTACTTTCTTAATGATTTATTTAGATAAGCACTTAGGATTCAACTTCATCAAATTAGTAAATGATACCAAGTTGAAGAAAGGATAGCCAACCATGATTAAAATTGAAAAGAAAAATATTAATTTGTATTTTTACAGATAAGTTAGCAATCGTAAAAATATGATATTACATATTACAGACAAGGTGACAAAAGTCTAGAACAATTAATGTTTTAGCCAATTTTATGGACAGATGTAAGCAAAATAATGTCTCCCTGTTAAAAGAAGAAATGGCCTCTTCTGTTTTCTTATTTACTTTAGAAATATATGTGAATATTTTAAAAAGCTAAATAAGTCTCTTAGCAGTTTTATCCTACTCAAGGACCTCTGAAGTGCCTGTGTGAAATGCATCATCCAGGAAGATGATATCCCCTTTCTGCTGTTTCTGTGGAAGGGAAGGAGCCCATCTTTGTCACCTGGAGCCTCACACTAAGTTATTAAACTGTATGTGTCATAAAGATAGGTGAAGTTTAATTTTACTTTAGATAGTCAATTATCTAATGCAGATGGTCACTCTAATTACCAGGTGAATTTTTAGCTGAACTTCATGTGATAAATGGTACTGTCAATTCCTCTTATTAGATAATCAATTACTGTTTATAATGAGAACATGTGTGTAATGGGTTGTGTCTAGTCAGCTGTATAAAAAGACGAGGTTTCTTTATGAAACAAAACTGTTTTCACTGCAGAGAAGTTTCTGGGTCCAAGGGGGAGAAGTTTCTGTTATTAACTTGTGTTTTCCAATCACAAGGTCACAAGATAGTGGCAAAGTTGGAGTAGTTATGCAGTGATCCAGCTTCATTTCAGAATTTTTTTTTACAGGAAATCATCCTACCACTAATTAACCGATACTTATTTAATATGTATTCACTACTTTTAAATTATGTATGGAGGAACATAGGATAAAGCTAGGAATATTTATGAGGATGAATGTAGGAAGCTGTTTTTAAGTTCAAAGAAATGAATGATTTCCTTAATTTGTATGTGCCTTTAAATTTGTCTAACAGTAAAGAGAAACCAGATTTCATATTATAAGAACACAAGACAAAGCTTTTTCCCATTCCTGCATCTGAAACTAGAAACATCTCAGAAGGTGAGGTTTTGTTTAGAGATTTATCATTTCAATTCATAGTCTCCCCAGTTTTCTTCATGATGTTCATAAAATTCCATGGCACTGGTCACAAACATCAGTGGGTGAGAAGTTGTTTAGGAGAGGACTGTGGATGCTGGCACCATTGTCTTTGCCACAGTGACATTTGTTCAGATATGGGTCATCTGTTTTGAACCTTAGAAATACAAATGGAATAGTAAGGCTCCCTGTTGAAAATGAAAGAAGAAGATCTTTCTGGGTGTTGGGAATCACTATAATGCCACCTACACAGATATCCTTGTCCCCAGGAGCTATCTTGTCTTATGATGACTGACTCATTCACTGAGAACGCTTCTTCTCCTGTCACAAGGAACTGTATGATAGCTGGTTCTCTGTCTCTTCAGTTCTTAAGAATTCCCTGGGAGTATGGAATGAGTTATGTCTTCCAGTTTAGTGGGAATTTTAAAGAGTGTAAGTGAAGTTAGAAAAGAACCCAATGTGACAATGTCATTTTCTCACAATATGCTTCATCTGCCTTCAACAATTCATAGTTATTTTGAGAAATAAATAGAAAAATTAATACATAATTGTCTTAGTTATTTTTATCTCATTGCTGAGACAAAATACCAGGTGTTCAAAATTCAGGAAGGAAAGGTTTATTTAGCCCACAGTTTATGGAGGTTTCAGTCCATAACCAGCTGGCTCCAAGGCAGGGTGGCATGGTGAGGGGCAATATTTTAAAGCGGCCAAAGATAGCAACAGCAAAAAGAGCCAAAGCATGAAACAAGCCACTTTTCCTCCCTTATATAGCAAGCAGACTACTCACCCTGGGGTAGGTGTAGCGCTCACCGTCTCCCTGCCTCCTCTTGCACAGGCTCAGGACGTTTACACAGTGGGGATCCTGGCCCCCTGCTGACTCACTCCAGTTAAACTTCTAAGCTTTTCAGGTTAACGCTATGAATAAACCATTGCAGCATCCTGGACCATAAACAGCTGCTCTAGGGCATATGCTTTACACAACAGGATATAGAAATGCTGAACTGCTAGTTAAGCTTCTAAACTTCTCAAGTTGACACAATGTATTGACCATTACAATAATTCAAATGGCAAACTTATGTAAACAGTACGATAATAATTTGGAAGCTGATGAACAGAGGCTGACTTAGAAGTATGTATCAATTATTGTGACTAAAAAATTTGTTTGATACTTACTTTGGATTCTATATGATTATGTCAATCATATGACTTTTTATTTGAAAACTCACTAACTTGCTTAATAAAAGGATCTTTACAAAAACTGTCCCTCCAAAGCATGATTTGTGAGTTTTGCAATAGGTTCAAAGCCTTACTTTATACATTGCTGAGTCTTTTTTGTGGTCTTTAAGCCTAGAAATAAGATGATTTCCCAACTTAAATGCAATTATAATGACTAACAGAAAAGTTCCAGTTTGGAAAATTTGAGGACAAAAATTCTTCCTGGAAATTTGAATATTATAGAGTGCTAAAAAAAATCCATATAACTTTTTAAAAAGGTGGTTTGTATGAGGTTGCCCTAAAATGCTCTTATTTAGGAAAGTATAAATGGAACCGTCTAAATATATATATATTAAAAAAAATAAGTTAGTCTCCAGGGTGGAGTTCACATTTTTTCCTATGTTATAAATAACTGTGCATTAAAAAAAAAAAGAAAAAAAAACCCAAAAGACAGACTACTGTGGAATAGCATAATAAAGGAGAGCTACAAATACAGAACTTTCAAAGTTATATAGAAAGAGACAACATAAGATGACATTGCCCAGTTTCTAATATATTCCACAAAGGGTGTGAATGTGAAAAGGGACAGGACAAGTTCTCGTCAGTCTAGGTTGAGACTGTGGTGCTTTTATATAGATAATATCTGTGCACACAGAGCCAATAAAAGATTTTTTAGATACAGAAAAATAATTGGGGATTATTCTTTGAGGGATGTCCTGAAAATAATTAAATATTAACTAAAATATGAATTATAAGAACCAACAACCATATTTAGAGGGATTCTAGGTCAAAATGAGGCATTCAGTTTTAAAACTATCTGCAAAAAATGTATCATCTTTCCAAACTAACTTGAAGTAAGTAGAAAGCAAAGAATTGAGAATTTCAACTGAGAGAGTAGCTTGAAACCAGCTAAACACAGTAACTGGTTATTTTTTACCGGTGTCATTACTCTGAGGACTGTGGTAGGCAATCAGGAATCAGATCAATTACTTGGCACTTCTTTAACTTTGTGGCCCAGATTCTTCCAGTTTAAAATCATGCCCAGATGCTTTGTGCCTTCAATTTACAGCTTACATTATATATATTTTTGTATTTGTTGTTGTTGTTTTCTGTTGTTGTTTTTAATCTAGATGCATAAAGAGAGGTTTGCACTCAGTGTTCCCTTAGCAATGTCGCCTTGTGTGAATGGGTCCTAGGACTCCCAAGTCATCCCAAACTGGCCTCTGCACTCCTACTTTTCCACATGGAAACCTTACATCTTGTTTATTTCTCTTCCTCTGATACCCAATGTACTTACCATTAATGTACTATGTGATTATATTTATACTCCATCAGTTTTTCCAAGTATGACATGTACATTTTTATTCTAGAGCCGTGATCGCAATTTTAGAACCTATAAGAAGGTTGAGCAAAATGACTGGGGCAAAGGCATCTCTTCTACTCTAGCTGTTTAAAGAACAGATTCCAGTTGTTTAGTGTAGGATCAATAAATATAAATTTACATTAATTTTATAGTTATATAATATTAATTGTATAATGTAAAATCTCATGAATAACAAAAACTAAGAAAACCAAGTCTGGCTAGGGGAAACAACTGATAACACTTCTCGATTCATTCAGAAAAGTTATAGTTTTGCTAGTTATATTTTTATATTTCAAATATAATTATGAAATTGGTAATCACAATTACACACTGCTTTTACAATAATTACGTGCCCTGAATTGAGTTGTCCTAAACAGTATGGCACTGTTGTCAATAATGTTTTCTAGGCACAAAATACACTAAAAAGAAATTTAAAACTTTCACACACTGCTACATCAATGAAATGGGCAGCAAGAACCATAAGATGTTCTCAAAATCAAATCAATATAATGTCATGCCACTGTTTAGTTTATCAAATTAAGACAAATTCATGCCTTCTGGAGTTATGGTTGCCAGTTGTAGGAAGTGAAAATATAAGACAAGAAGTTAAATTGGAATTTCTGATAATAACAAAAATTTCAGGATAAGTATCTTATAAAAAGTGCATGAAATAAATTCATTCTTAAAATCATTAATTATCAGAATTTCAAATTTATTAGACATCTAGTATTTAATGTCTTTATGAATCTCCTTAGAGTCAAATGAATACTCATTTAGTCGAGTGGCTTTAGGATTTCTCTCTCTCTCTCTCTCTCTTTGGTACAAGGAATTGAATTCAGGACCTTGTGACTTCCAGGCAGGCACTTTTGCTGCCGAGCTACATCTCCGGCCCTAGAGCTTCTTTTTTGACAAAAACAATGTCCATCACTGTTTTATCCTTTTATTTCTGTTTTATCCTATTTTATATTTTTGTGGTGATGGGGAATAAACCTAGGGCCTCATATACGCTAGGCAAGTGCTCTACTTCTGAGCTGCATCCCAGCCCACATCCTCTGGCTTCTCACGTAGTATGTCTGGGCGGATCTCCATCTGGCCTCAAATTACGAGGTGGTTCCCTAATACTCCTACCAAATGGCCGCCTGGCATGTTACATGTGAAATTCTCTTTACTAGCAACACAGGTTAACTTTTAAAGTGCTTAAGTTTGTTACTAAGACAATATTTTAAAAGATAACTCTTTAATCTTGGAGATTCTGATATATCCTTCCATAGCAAGGTATGGAAGCTGCAGGAGTAGGATTGGGGATGCTTTGTAAGTGGTTTATAATATTTTAGTAGCGTTTTCACCTATTTACTCTCAGTCACCTTCAGTATTTTACCCAGTCCCTTAAGTGTTAGTGAGTTTATGTAATTTTATGAAATTGAATCCTTACAATGAAAGCATTTGTATGTATCACAAACATGCTAATTTAAAATATCAATTAAAATGTAAAATTCATTTGCAAGACCCCTTGTGTCACCCCTAATACGACGTGTTTTCTGAGATAGTGTAATTTAATGTATACTATGACATGTTTTTAGGCCAACAAATTGAATATAATCAAGACTTTAGAGATTTTGTTTAAGGCTATTGCTGCTAGAGGAACAATCTAAAGACCACAGTATAGAAATTTATCTTAAAATAACTGTAATGCATGAATACTATATTCATTCTCTTGCAAAATCTTCTCCCTTTGACTCTACATGGCCTTTGATTTGCTTTCTAATGAATAGAATACTATCGAAACCATAATGTGTGATATTCAGAGGTCTGTGATAAGAAGCCCTACTTCCTTTGTTCTCAGAGCATTTGCTTTGGGTTGTTCTATCTTGATTCCAGTCACTATGTTGTATTAAACTTAAGACACAAGGAGATGCTCCACAAATAAGAAATGATTGTCCTGATATGCATAATATTTAATTAGACAGACCTACTTCACTTTGAGATAAGAGTCATCATTAATGTACAGGCATGTGATGGGCGTCCACCCAGTCAAGGCTTCTGATTCCTTCAGTCCTAGTTGTCAACTAAAAAAGGCACATCAGGATGATAATAAGAACCCTAAGCATGCGAGCAGAGAATCCACAACTGGTAATAAGATGCTACTGTTTTAAAATAGTTTGGAATTGTTAGTTTCTTAGCAACAAGTATACAGTCTATACCTCAAAGTAGCAAGTAAACAAACCCAAAATATGGAACGTTTTGCAGGACAACTGACCCAGTTTCTTTAGTAGGTCAGAAGCAAAACAAGGATAGGAGGGCTGACCTCTGTTAGACCAAAAGTTACTTCTTAAACTGCGGTCAGATACCACAGTGAATCATTTAGATTATAATACAAGCAGAACAGCTGTGGAAATACATACTTAGGCAATGTGAGAATTAAAATATATTCATAGGCCATTGATAATCCTGTTAGTTAAAGCTATGGAAAATCAAGACTGATATTTTAGTTAGATATGCAATGTGAGTGAAATATTTGTCATTTGCTTTACAATTATTCAGCAATGAGGAACAAAAAAGAGAAAGGGTTAGTGAAGCAAGACATAAAATTCTGATAAATATTCACCAGGGTGAAGGACATTTACAAGTTTATTGCAATGGCTTGTCTGCATCAGTGTATATTTGAAAAAAAACTTTTTTAGTGTTGAATTCAATCAGTTGACAGCTTTTTTTTATTGTAAAGAGAATAAAACCTAACAAAATAAAACAGAATAAAGTCAATCAAAACAGAACAGTGAAAGTGGTACAGAATTTCAAAACAGGTTAATAGGAAATGAAAATGGCTACCATAATATATTGTGTTATCTTCACAATAGTTGTCCCTAGCATCAGACATAGTAAAATCAAATCAAACAAAACAAAATAAAATCAATCACACAGAATTTTAAATGAAACAAAACAATGAATGAGAACAAAATAGTCAGAAGAATACTGGATTTCAAAACTAAGACACAAGGAAATCCCCCATATTTGCTATATTACATACTGTTATCCTCCTACTAGATGCTCAGACTACTGGCCTTAGGCCTGCAAAGTCAATCAAACAATACAAGCATTTAGCTGTTCTTGTGCCTCAGTTATTATAACTCAGCCTAACCTATGAACCAGATGGTTGCTTATGGAGGGAGGGTTTTGATTCTTAATCTGCGTGCTGATTGGCTCACAGGAAGGATGAACTGGGTTCTCTCTTCCTGGGCACTGTGTGGGTTGTATGGCTGAAAATTTCTGCAGTGAAAGTAATAAATTCTTATAGAGCAATACAAAATATAAAATACATATATTACTTATTTAGAAATATAAATATGAAACTTATACATTTATCTATATAAGTAGATAATACTGATAGAAAATAAGAGATATATAACTTCATAAATGAGATTATAGGTCCTTTATATATCAAACTTATATTTGTTTTTAATACAATATACTAACAACAATATAAAAAACAAGAAATGTTTACAATAAATCCTTTTTCTTATTCAGTATACCCAGAATTAAGTTTTCTAAAATTTATTTAAAAGATAAAAAAATGAAAAGAAAAACAAAAAGCAAAAGAGACAAAAAAAATAACAAACCCCAAACAATAACAGTATAAGCAGAATTTTACCTTTTCTTGATGTTACTTCCTACTGCTTCTGCCTTTTTATTTTTCTTTATAAATTTCTTTATACTGAATGATTACATTTTATTTGATTGGAAATCATTTTAGAAGTTGTCAGAAATTTTTAAGACATATGTACGTATGTCCTCTCGTGTGTTCTAAAGTATATATTACAAAAATCAAGTGGTCTTCAATTATTGTTTTGCAAAGAGAAAGAATTGTATGCCTTTTCTGTATGGACAGATTATAAATAGAACCTTAATTACTCCTTGGTTATCAAAGAGGTACTAATTACATTTTGGTAACTCTTGTTCTTTGAATAAATTTAGATAAAATCTTTCTGTACAAGGACACAGTTAATATCCCTTCTTTCAATGAGTCACTAAAAATAAAGGATACCTTCATTAAAATGTCAAAGTGATTTCAAGCACAAATTGCACAGGGACCTTTAAAGTATATTGGAACTTTGTATATTCAATTAACATAATAATGAATTTATATATAGTAACATACACTTTGTCTCATAAGGAAGTCCTTTTGTAGACCTAAAGAAAGTCTGGGATCCTAAATTAAGTTCAAATTAAATCACAAAATTAAAATTTATGCATTACACTTAAAATAATCAATGATAAATGGGTACAGGTTAATGTAGACAGATTTGAAAAATCTTTAAAATTCCTACAATAGTCATACTGTGATCTGAAGCACTCAGCATTCATTGTGTCTAAATAGCCCTAATAAGAAATGATTGTCCTGAATATGCATAATATTTAATTAATTAGCTATATTTTAAAGTTTCTATGTACCCTAATATTAGTTTAGATTCTTTCATAGAAGATTTGATTTCCATGTCTTTTGTCATAAAGAGAAATTTGATCAGGTTAGAAGCTGGGCGTGATGGTAGAAGAATAAAGGTAACTTATTTACTTTTTGTAAATTAGTTATCAAATGTTATAAAAACATTTATCATTGACACCATCAGAATGACTAGAGGTTTTCTTTCTATTCCCTGAACAGATGTAATTTCATAGTTTAAAAATATTGCATATTTCCCTAAATTTCCATTGAAGAGTGGGTTAAAATGGTTTCCAGGGACAGAGAACCGAAAAGGATATGGTGGAATTTGTATAAGGAATTATTTTGTAAAACACTATGAAATTAAGGTACCTCAGTATATATTATATGCCAAACATCATATTTCACATATTGATTTTGATCCATCAAAGAGTTGATCACAAGAGGCTCCATGAGTAAGTTAGAGGTGATTATCTATGTAGTCTAAAATGATCAAACTTAACAGTGAAATGCTGACGAGCTTCCTGCTAGGTACCATGTGTGTATCACATACAGGTTAATCATAGAAGACAGTCTTTCAAGGAAGAATATAAAGCTCATGATTTGTTTCTTCAGTATCTGACACTCATGGCTAGCATCTTTTTTATTCACGGGGTTCCTCTTGTCCACTGTTTTTTATCTTTGCTAAAAACTCTGCCGGTGACTGCACTATGAAAGTCTATTGTCTGACTTTGCCTTTGGTTCCACTTGGCAAGCCTCCAGGAATGGTGTTGGTCAGGTGCTCTTGGGTCCGCTATGGCCTCTTTCTCTAATGTCCTCACCCATAAATAGTAGTTACGTTTTTTCTTTTCTCTCCTCTCCCCTCCCATCCCCTTCCCTCCCCTCCCCTCCCCTCCTCTCCTCTTTACTTTTTTTTTTCTTTTTTTTTTGGTACCGGGAATCGAACTCATGACCTTGCACTTGCCAGGCAGGTGCTTATGCCTGCCGAGTTAAATCCCCAGCCCAGTTATCTTTTCTTTTATGCTTCTTGGGTCATTGTTGTTCATGACTCAAGTTAGACCCTTCGTTTTAAAGACAGCTAACAATAAGGAGAGTCAGTGGTCCAATGACGGTTCCATTTCAGTCACCACTGAAGTCTAAATCCAGGTACCTGAGAAAAGCTTGGTAAAATTGTAAAAAACTTTGTTCATTTTTGGACAATATCTGAGAATTTCTGTTTCAAATATGTGTAGTGGTTTCAAGTAATGTATATTACTTCCTCATCATTGCTGACAAAGTACCTAACCTAAACAAATTAAAGAAGGAAAGGTATATTTTAGTTCATAGGGGAAATGCTCTAGACTGAGTTAGTTTTCCTGAAATTGAAGAATGAATTCTAAGAAACAATGGAGGTTAAGAGTAGGAAAATTTATTGGAGAATAGAAAGGGGAATGGGGACAGGGATAGCACTTGACAGACAGAGGGGTCTCAAATGGATTGCTAACGAGCCCATTTCTCATAGGAACTTTTATAGAGCTAAGTCATCAAGCAGGTACAACATGAATCAACTAATAGGATTGCAAGTGTAATCTCTTAGGTAATATTGATCATTGGTAGCAAGGGTCCATGAGTGACATCATTAACCTTGTTAAGTAGGAGAGAATGGCTACCCCTAATGAGATAATGGGAAATCTCAAAAGAGTTGTACCAATAATCACAAGCCTCCTTCCATCCCTTGGGGAAGTGTATGAATCTAGCCATTGCTACTTTAATCTTTGGATGCAGCTCCAGCCATAGTCTTGGTGCACTGACTTCCTTGAGGGCCCAGCCCTGTCTGATTGCCTACTGTATTTTTACCTAACTTGGTTAGAGTTTGTAGAGATTCTAGTCCATAGTCCAAGCCTGTCTTCTTTCTGTCACTTTATGTTCTGTACAGGCTATAAGCCAATTGATTGGTGGTGCTTACATTCAGGGCAGGAGTTCTATTTTCTATACCTAGAATTATGATAGATTAATTCAATTGTGAAACACTCTTAATCCATATTAAAACACTCTACATTCATCCACCTCAGGAAAATCTTACCTATAAGCACAGGAAGCTTTGCGAGGGCATCTAGGTACAAGTCATAATGCTATGTTTTGAATAAACTTCAAAAGTTATTCTTTACTTTCTCCAGCTATGACATTTTAAAATTATCCATACCAAGATACAATTCATATTTCATACCATATCCTTTTGGTTTCTCTGTCCCTAGAAACCTTTTAACCCACTTTTCAATGGAGATTTAGGGAAATAGGCAATACTTTTAAACTATGAAATTACATCTTTTCTGGGTATAGGAAGAAAATCTCTAGTCATTTTGACAGTGTCAACAATAAATATTTTTATAACATTTGCTAACTAATTTATGAAAGGTAAATGACCTACCTTTATTCTTCTGCCATCATTCCCAGCTCACCTGATCAAATTTCTCTTTATGACAAAAGACTTGGAAATCAAATCTTCTATGAAAGAATCTAAACTAATATTAGGGTACATAGAAACTTTAAAATATAGCTAATTAATTAAATATTCTACATATTCAGGACAATCATTTCTTATTAGGGCCATTTAGTCACAATGAATGCTGAGTGCTTCAGATCACAGTATGACTATTGTAGGAATTTTAAAGATTTTTATTTCAGTGGAATTATGTAGGCTTTCATGACTGGCTACTTCTACTTTGCATAATGTTCTGTCAATTTGTGGCACACGGTGTGCATCAGTAATTAATTTTCTTTTTTTTGGCCAAAATTATTCCATTTTCTTGCCCTATCATAATTAACAGACCTATACAATAATTGTTATGCACATTAGGATGTTTTTTCACTTTTTGACTATTATGAATATGTTGCTGTGAACCTTCACACACAAATTTTTGTGCAGATGTACATTTTTTGAGCCTAAGATTGAAAGTGCTGTGTTGTGTCATGTAGCACTATGTTTCAGAAGAAAGTTAACTGTTTTTTAAAACAGCTGAACCATTTTACATCTGCACCAGTAAAATACTGTTTTTGTACCGTTATAAGTATTTGTTATTATTTATTTTTCATTTTAAGTCACAATAGTGTACATAAAGTAGTGCTTTAGTGTTATTCTATGAGCATTTTCCTAAGAACTGATGATGTTATGTGCTTTCTGACCACACCTTACTTGGAAAAAATGTTTATTCAAATCCTGCTCCTGAGGTGTTAATTTACCTGCTTTTATGCCTTCTTAATGGCAGCAGTTGAAGCAGAATTTTGATGTAGTTCATTTCATCTACTTTTTTGTTGCTGCTCTTGATTCTGATGTTATATGTAAGGAACTATTACCCAACCCAAGATCATCAAGATTTACTACTATGTTTACTTATAATTTCACTCTTACATCATCCATTTGAACTGCTTTTTGCATGTAGCCTATTCTGTGGGTCTAAATACATTTCTTTTCCTGTGAGTATTCAACTGTGTCACTGCTGTTGAAGACCATTTATTCTTTCTCATTAGATAGTATTTGCTATTTTACTGAAAGTAATTGGTCATGAGTTTAAAGGTCAATTTTGAAACTTATGTTCTATTACATTCATCATCATGCTTTCGTGATTATTACACATTTGGATTTGAAACTAGGAAGGGCTTGTCATATATTTTTATTTTTCTTTTGATTATTTGGCTATTTTGAGCCTGATTGAATACTATTATAGATTATAGAATTAATTCTTTATTATTTTTTAATTCTTTAGTTTCTTTTTGCAAAAAAGCTACTTGGGATTTGACAGGAATTTCTGTAAATTAATAGATCGAGATGGAAAATATTGTTATATTAACAACACTGATCTTTATGGCTGGTAAACATGCAATGCCTTTCCATTTATTTAAATGTTTTTACATTTCTATAACTGATACTTTATAATTTTCATTTTATAAATTTCATATATTTTTTAAAGTTTATATCTAAGTTTCTTGTTCTTTTTATGGTGTTAAAATTTTATTAATATCATTTTTGAAATTATTGCTTATCTATAGAAATACTTTAGATTATTCTATATTAATCTTGTATTATATTATGTTGTTGAGCTTGCTTATTACCTCTATTTAATATGCTTTTAATAAATCTCTTAGGTTTTCCTCAGTCATATCCCTTTCAAATAGAGAAAATTTTATTTTTTATTTCCAATCTATATTTCTTTTTTCCTCAAATTTCCTGAGGTCTTGAATACTTGTGTTGCAAATGGTGGAAGCAGTAGGTTTGGAGAAATGGAATGAAAAAGCAAAGGTCAGGCAACATTTCAGCTGTCAAAAAATGAAGATAGGTCTGAGACCTCAGAAACTTATAATGAAATCCCGTAAGAGTAGTATATGTCTATTCCCTTAATTCGTGGTCATGGACCATAAGATAGATGATTGAACATGAGGAAATTGTGGTAAAGTTTGTTAGTTAAAATTGTTTGCATTTAAAATTGTTTAGAGGATTAAAAAACAAGTATAAGTTTACTTAGGTTCCCTTTTAAACAGAACAACTTATATTTGTGCAACTTTCATGCAAATTTTAATGCTTCTATCTAACAGTCAGTTTATTAGAAAAAGGAAAATATCTTATTTTTCTTTATGAGCTCCAAGTTTATCATTTGGTAGTTCTGCAAGCTTGAGAGAACTAGTTAATCTTAGAGATTTTAATTTTGCTGATTCTGACACAAGAAAGGAATGGCAGAATGACCTCAAAATCCTTAGCAATGTGTAGCACAGTGTTGGTGTTAAAAATGCTTCTAAATACAAAATGAATACATCCTTTGTATGTTGTAGTGTTGCTGTGCACATTTGAAATTTTATTTAAGTTAAATTTTTATTACAAGGTATGGTGATGTGTGCTCGTAGGCTGAGGTGGGAGAATCACGGGAGCACAAGAGTTGGAGGAAAGACTGGGCACCATTGTGAGACCATCTCAAAAATTACTTAAAATATAAATATCAGTCATCTTTTGTATCTAGTATTTAAAACTATTTGAATTCAGAATATTGCAAATAAAGATACTGTTAGAGTTTTAAATATACGTTATGAGAAACTAAAATTTTACTTATGTTATAAACCATATTCATTCATAGAAGAATTGTACGTACTTCAAAAGACTGTAATGTTGACTCATAAATTAGGTTGTTAATAGCTGCCAAAAACCAAAGTGGTTAGTTTAACACAGATATGTGGATTCTTTGGTAGTAAAACATCTTTTTTCACTTATTTTTCTGGCATTAGTCTATGTACACTAAAAAATGAACTAGGTCACATATCCTCTGACCATTTCTAAACACAATTGAAAGTAATAAAATTAACAGAGCAGCCATTTCTGTTTTCTTTGTCTTGAAGAGATATTTTTATTGTAAGACATTACACATGCTCTAGAGGATTTAGTTATTAACTCATTTTTTTTGAGTTCAGATAATTGATTTTTATTTTCTAACCAATGAGCGTTAAAACTCAGGGAGGCATTTGATCTATCTCTCTGTCTCTCTGTCTCTCTGTCTCTGTTTCTCTGTCTCTGTCTGTCTGTCTTTCTGTCTCTCTCTCTCTCAGATTATGTTCACATTCATGTCCAAGAAATGCAAAATTGAATGTGGGGCTTCATTTGTTCTTTTGAAACTTATATTTAGGCTTTGCAGAAAGACATTAATAAAATGGGTCAGTTTGCCCTGAACTTGTACACAAATTGAACTTGCACACTGGTTCAGAAATTCAAACAATAAAAGTGGGAAATTCTGGCGGCCAGTTCTTCCGCTCAGCCAGGAGACGGAGTGGGAGGCTGGAAGAGATTCCTTGAAGAAGCTTGGCAGTAGACAAGCTGTGCTGGCCTCTGCCTTTCACTCTTGCCTTCATGCGGTTCTCCCCACCTTCCTCTGCACTGCTCTGGATTTCAGGAAGCTGTCTTCTGTCTCAGGGAAGGAGGCTTCCTCACTCTGCTCCTGAGGTGCCCTGCAAACTGGCATGCAGTTCCTTTAGTCATAGCGGAGCACAGACATGAGACTGAGGGAAGAAAGAAGATAAAACGCTGGGACTCTCATTCTACCAAAAATAAAAGTTTATTAAGGGTGTGTAGGGTGAAGTACCTATAATATTTTAAGTCTTCTCAAGAAAAGGAACAAAACTTACTCGTGTGGATTAGATATAAAAGCTTACATTTCAAATGAGATAATTAAATCATTATATGTTAAGGATATGAAAAACTTGGCAAACATCACAAACACTGACCAATCACAATAAATGATATAAATATTTCCATTAACTTTTTGCTATGTTTTCATATTTCCTTTTCCCATAAATTTTGACCACATGCTCTTTAGTAGTTTCTATATATGACAATATTTTTGCAATATTTTCTCTAGAAAGAATAAATCTTATTAACCATTCTTCCAGAATGGTTTACTAAATTTGTTTTTTTCATATTTATAGTTGAGCTTCTTAAACTATATGATTTCATGTGCAAACATTTCAGCTATTTGTCATACTGTTATAGACCTTTGTTTGTGTGCAAAGACAGGAATTCTGGATTTCTCTGCATGACTTTTTAAAAAATGTACACTGCATATGTGTGGTTGTCAACACTATAATCTTGTATATTCCTGAAGAAAGACAATTTCTCTTTCAATTAGGCAATGAAGATATAATTATCTACTTATATTTTTATGATTTATGATAATAAAACTTTCTACAAATTTGCTTTTGGATCCATATTTTATAAATGAAATTTCTCCTTTACAATCTGGTGTCCTGAGCGCCCTAGGGTCCTGTTCATATTGTAATACATTTCCTTCCCTTCACGACACCTGATAAATCAGCACAGGGGCCAGTATCTAGAAGTCACTCTTATACTAAGATACCTGGCAATAATTTAATCATACATGAAATAAATATGAGCCTTATAATTATATCTTACTGAAACCTCATTACTTGTATCACTGACTCAACTTTCTCTCAGCTGTATCTAAATTCCGACAGCTACTTCTGCAGCACCCAACTTGAGAAAAATGTAAAAATAGGAAAACTGAAATGTCAACAGTTATGTTCTACATCTAGAATGTCCTCTAAAACTCTCACGCACTCAGAGATGAGACTTTTAAAGGGCCATTGGATCATGAGAGTGCAATAGCTGACTTACTGTTGGGAGGTGGAGCCTGGGCTGGGTGTACCCTAAAATGATGTACTTTCTTCTCTACTTCCCTTTCTTTTGCTTTCTACCACCATGATGCAAACAGCTTTCTTCCTCCATGCCATTTTTGCCTTAAAGTCAGCCAGTTGTAAACTAAAATTTCTATAAATCGTGAGTCTAAATAAACCTCTCTTTCTTTAGAGCTGTGGGTGTCAGATATTGTACCTCATTACTAATGAGTACACCATAATCAACTGCCATTAGTACGACTTACCAATTTCAAGACATGGGACTATAAAACACACCAGTCAGTTTTCTCCTAGGCGCCCTGATGTTGAAGTTCTAATGGCTTCATAGCAAATTCACCTTTATTTTTACTCAGCTTCTCCAGAAGCATCTCTGTCTCTGCCTGGTTGGACTTAACTTCTAACTTTTTACGTTATAGTCTATGATGATTCCACCTGTATAGTTGTCTCTGGGTTCCCACAACAACTACAGGTTCACTTCTTAGTGATTGTACGCTTTGTAATTAATTACTTGTATTAAACAATCCCTTTTAAACTACTTGCTATGATCCTTGTGTCCTAAGTTAATTTTAAGCACATCTATAAAATTTTTGATCAAGGAAGGAAGGAATAGCCAGTAGTTTATAAGCAGATCAAGTACTGCTAATCAACCTTAAGGATCCATAGTAATAATTTAAGAAGTAAAGCTAAGGCAAGTATAATTTTGGGTCCGCTTTCTGAGCATATACAGTAAGCATCAACTTTATTTGTTACCTTTTCCCTGTACATGGGCAAATTGCTGAGTGACCCACATTCATTCTGCTTTAGTGCAAGTAGGACAATGAGACTATGGGAGCTCTTCAGCCGGCCTCAGTCCTAACCACTGTAAAAACCCCAGGGCAGTCTCTCTGCATAGTTACCTTGAGACACCTGCATTCTTGTTTGAGAGCTGCTGTCTCAACCCAGTTGCTTATTGTGTAGGTAATAATTCCTTTTATGCTCTCTCATTGAGTGCATGGCATCATGATTCTTGAGAAGCCAACAAACTTTGATTTCAATTCCCAAATTTCAATAGTGTTTCTGCTTATAGAGGCATTAGCATTATTTTGATCTGCAAACAATTGTGTGCTTATTAAAATTTGTTACCAACATATACTACTTAGCTTTACTTTCTTAGTTTAACCTAAGAAACCATTAATAAATCTATTGCTGAGTTTCTTCTTACAAGAACCTACAGGGACCTTCTTTTAAATTGCCTAATAGAGATGGATGGATTCTAGAATAATGTAATGGCAATAAAAAATCATCTCGTTCTTGTTACTGGTAGAAAAGTACTATGAAAAGCCAAAGGCCACTATGGTGTTCATGTCAGCTCATGGGCCCTGATAATAAAACTGTGGATTATTTTATTACATACATAAGTGAATCTTTTTAAACATTTCTAGTGGAGTGTGGAGATGTCAGGCTACTTGTTTGTGCAAACTCTCACTATGTCAAGAGAGTATACATTTTCTCTTCTTATGGAAGTTGAAATCTCATTAGTGTGAATAAGTAGACATATTGTTTTGGAAAAGAATGTTTCCATGCAATAGAAAACAGTTTAGAGCTTATTTGCATCAATAATGGAATGTTAGAGATCTGCTTGGCAAGTACATAATAAATAAATCTTATCCAATGAACAGAGGAGGTAATAAAAGGTGTTTTTCTTTTACTAAATATATTTTCTTTCTTAGAGTGATGTTATTTCTTCACTGGAAGTGGCAGACCATGTAAAATCCATTTTATGTTGTAAGAAATCTAGGAAGTTATTGAATAGTATTACTTTATTCTTAAAGCTATAGAAATTAATTGAATTTTTTGTTATCCTCCAATGCTTTGGTAATTAGTAATCTGAGTGATTTTGAAATAATCAATAATATAGAACAGCAGTGCTCCATTTCAGAAAGTATTAAATGTCATAAAAATTTAAAATAACTTTTTTATTTAAAAAAGGATAAAACTAAAGAAAATAAAATAGAATGAAACCAATCAAATTAAACCAGTATAAGTGATACAGGACTTCAAAACCTTATGGAATCAACAATAGTTACCATAATGACGTTTGTTGTCCTCAAAATAGCTGCAGACACCTTCGGACATAGTAAAAATTGAACAGAACAGAATAGAATAGAAACAAGAACAAAACAGTGAATGTAATAAAAGACTTCAAAACAAGCCAATAGTAAATCTGAAATGGCTGCCATAATATGCCTTGCTATCTTTTAAATAGCTGCTCATACCATCAGATTTAAAATGATCAAACAAAACAAAAGAGAATAAAACCCAACCCAACAAAACAATGAAAATGATAAGGTTTCCAGGCGGGGATTAGTTGGTGAAGCCTCGTTTTTTCCCTCTGCAGTCCGCAATGTCGCTGACTCACACACAGACAGAAGCTTGGGTCTGGCTGTTCCCACTCTGGTAACAGCCCGCGGGAGGCGCTGATCTCCAGATGAGAATCACCTCCTGCTAAGGCCTGATTCTCGCCCTTTGCAGTCTGCAAATGGCACTGCCACTGCTGGAGTGGGAACAGCCAGGCCTAAAATAATCTTTGAAAATTTTCAAGAAATAATTTAGTTAAATGGCAATAGGTGAGAGCATTGGAAGTAAAGAGTTAACTGTTCTCAAAACCCCATTGTATCTAAAGATTATATCCTCAAAAAAAACTTTATTTCATGAAATCTTTCTTTAGCATTCTTTTTTTAAAGGCAGAAAATAAAGATGATACAGATTTTTGAAACAATAGGAAATTAACACTGCTTAATATATTGCGTTTGTTGTCTTCAAAGGAGTTGTTCAGATTACAAGACATAGACATGAAAAAATGATCAAACAATTCAACAAAGAAAGCACAAGCTGTTCTTTTTGATGAACTAATGGAGTGTTAATACAGCTATCTATCTTGTGTTTATGAGTATACATGCATATAAACTGTATACATACATATAACTTTCCTCTTGTTTCTTTTCTCTTTTCCCCTATCCTAGCTGTTCTTTCTTTTTGAACAGTTTCTGTCCTTTTCACTTTCAAAATATCTACTGTAAATTTTGAGTATTACTTGTAATTGAAGTAAATCAGACTTGCATGTGTCAATATTGCATTGTCTCCCTAGTGTAAAAAACTGAAACAATAAACAGGGAATCTTATGCCTTTATTTCTAGGACACACCATTAGTGTATGTGCTAAGAAAAAAAGTTGTCAATTAAATTATGACACAGTTCTTCACATATTTTTCTGCATGTTTATTTTCTGTGTCTTCAGAAGCATTTTTAGCATGTCACTTTATATAAAAATTCTTCTTTGATCTCTTGGATATTCTTTTAATCATTGATACTGTTTCTGAAAAAACTTAATGTTGGTCCTTTTAATATCATCATAAATGGTGCAAAAGTAAAGCTTGTACACATGAAGAAAGAAGTTATTGTAAGTGGCAATTAAAATTAGTGAATAAAGCTTATGTGAATTAACAATACTATGACCATTTTGCAAATAAATAGTAATGAGAAATATGTAACCATACCCTTATGGTATGTGTTGGAGGCCAGCCAAAGATATGCTATGATCTTAGATACATTAAATTTTTATATATAGTTACGGCTCAGAGTAAAGTCTTTAAGGTATCAGCTTGGGTCTCACATTCTCTATTTTGGACTTGAGATCTGCCTTTCAAAAAAGATATCTAAAGTCTTGTTAGACTGATTCAGCTGCTGCAGAATACGCTAATTCTATTTATTCCAGGAAATATGCTTCTTCACTCCATTTTCCTTACTTGTCTTGGAAGGTATGCTTGATCTACTTTACTGTCTTCCTCAAGAAATTCTTACACTAGTTTTCAAGACGGCTTTAGCAAATGGATGCAAATATTTTCTTACTTTTCCAGCATGGGTAATTTAACAGTAGCTGCAATGTGTTCAATCAATTGCTACAAGCAGTCCTTTCATGACTTCAGGGCTGGTGGCTGCATCAAAGGCCCATTTTTTTCTCCCATGAGCCTGATAAATATTTTCATTAACCTCAGAATTTTTTCTCAAAGCATCACAAACTTCTCTACCTCCTTCCTTTTTTCCTCATCTGAAAAACAGGATAGAGTCCAGATATTTTCAGTATGTTCCTCTTCACTTACTCCTCTAGGCCTGAAAAAGGATTTAATCTTGAGGACAAATATCATTGTCCATTAGAACAGATGTATCCAGACTAGAATTTTTCTTTTTCTTAAGTATATTTGCAACAATGGAATAACTATCACTATAGGAAAAAGCTACACGAAGGCATATGTTTCTTAGAAGCATAATGAAAACTAATGGCTATCACACCAGTATTTAAATGTTATCAAGATCATAATTTAATGAATAGTACTTATTGTGAAAAGATTTATTTTGTGTTGAATATTGAATGACATTGAACTACAATTCTTTGCATCCATTTTCCATATGGTATTTCAATATTTTTAAAAGAGGAGTAATTAATACCTTTGAGAATATTTTTGAACTCATTTTTTTTCTAGCTAAAAACATAAAATCAGTAGATAATCTGGACATCAAATCTAAAAGCCTGAGGCAGGAGGATAATAAGATTCAGCCCAACCTGGGAAATTTATTGACTTATGAGACCCTCTCTGAAAACTACAGCAAGAACAACTAGCAGAGACCAGGAAGGGAGCTCAGTGCAAAGGCCTTGGGTCCAGTCTGTAGTGGTACATAAATAAATAAACAAATCTCAGTAAATTAAAATATATACAATATGTAAAAATTAAGAAATGTTATATCATAACTTCAGAAAACCTTTTAGGAATCTACTTATTTTTTCTACAAGAAAAAAATGAATGCTTCCCTATCATATTAACATTTGCACTACTTGTGTAGGAGGCAAAGTTCCTGAAACTACAGGGATCTCTACATGTATCAAGAGAGTGGCAAGAAAATGTCTTGATTTTTGTTCAGACATATTACACTTAAAAAAAACTACTTTTAGCTAAGTATGTCCTTGATGAAGCATAAATAATTGTAAGTTATATTTAATCTTGACTCTAGCATTTTTTAATCTTCTGTGTGTCAAAATAAGTTCAGGTCCTTACACGAGGAGTAAGTTAGTGGCTTCAAGAAAAGCACATGTGTGGTTATTTGAACTAAGAGTTTAACTAGATGGTTGCTTGGTTTTTCTCCCTCATAAAGTATTCTTTCTCTTTGAGAGACTGACAAACAATTTCTTCAGACTTAAGCATTTGAAAACACTTTAAAAAACTAATCGATTGAGCATGTTACTTTAAGAAGGTAAGTTGTAGATTTAGCAACTTTTACACACTGACATTTTTGGTCAGAATGGCAGTGATATTAACAGGAGATGTGTGTGTGTGTGTGTGTGTGTGTGTGTGTGTGTGTGTGATATATCTTGGTGAAACAGCATTTTCCAAATGAATAATGTTTGGAAAAGTGCTTACTTAAATTTAAACTAGATCAATACATTTTAACATATAGCAAAATATGAAGGTCTGTAGATATAATTTGCTTTTTAAAATTTTGCTCCTTTTCCAACTTCATTTTTCAGAGCAGGTTTTCTTAATATACATAAAACCAAACAAATATAGAAAAAGCCCAACTACAGTACAAATGGCAATTTAGCTGTTTTAACTAAGCTGTAATATAATGCCATTCTCATTATCTTTTTAGGAAATCATAAACATTTTAACAACAATGATTCATTTTGGTTAGTGAGAGTAATCATTTATCTCTGCTTCAGTTATTCAAGGCACTAAGTATATGAAGCACACTTTCCTCCTCCTTTCTTCTAAACTGAGGTCCAATTGATTTCTGAAGGAAGACAGATGTGCTTGGTTTGGGTATGTCAGTTGCCCTTGGCAACCAAAGTTTTGTAGTTGCCTTTTCAAAATTGAATTTGAGGCCAGTATTCTGGCCACAAGTCCATTTCTCACCTGGCTCATATGTCTTGGTGGCTCCAAATTCCTTCCATGCTATCTCAAGTACAGATTTCATAGAGCAAATCTACTTTAGTGTAAGAAAAATACTTATCTGTTGATTAGAAAGAGGTTTTTGAGTACATTTCTGATCCTGAATATATTCTCTACTATAAAAAAATCAGTGAGAAAACATGATGAAATTTGAGAATCCATAAAAGTTTTCCTAAATCTGTTGAGTTGTGTGTATTATGTAAAGGAACCCTCTTCTTTCTAAAAGTTTAGCTGTTAGCAAAACAAGGCATATTAATGACAATTTTAATAACAGTCTTCAAAATATCTATTTTAAGGTCATTCTAAAAAGAGAGGCAAGACATTTAACTCAAATTATTAAAATTAAGTGACTAATATTTCTTATTAATGAACAATTGACTAGTCATTCAGACAAAAATATTGCCTTCTAAAAAGACAAATTTTGAAAAAAGGCAAAATTATTTCCTATTTCAGGAATAACTTCAATACATTTTCCCATAACTAGTTTTATTAGAAAAATATTTATAAAGTTATGAATAAATGTAAATTCATATCTTTATACATACAAAAGTCATGGGAATTTGTCCCTCTAAGAAGTTCATTCATAAGGAGAAAATTAGAAGGAAGAATATTCAAAGTTACATCTTTTCAGTTTAGATGACAGAGATACCTTGCTTGGAAGAGGTTTATTTAAGCAGCTCCCATAACAAATTCACACTCATATTTCAACTATTCCAACACAGAAGAGGGCTATTTTCATCAGGTCAAGTACTGAATCAGGTGATCAGCATTAAGATGTATTAAGCTCCCCACAAATGGCCTTGGGACTTGAAGTCCCCTCTCACAAATATATCTTGCTTTCAGATCAGTTTTGTTCTGTAGAAATGTGTCCGCTGTGTGTTCTGTTTGACTCCAAACTCTGTGGACTAGTTCCCAAATATTGGCCAATCTGATTCTTTCTCCTTTTGTTTCACTCTTATTTTACTCCAACTGATACAGCCAAAACAGTGTAGTAGGGTTTTTTTTTGGTGGGAGGGCGAGAATCACATAGCTTCTTTTTGTTTCTATACAAGAATAATTTTCACTGTTTGTTTTTATTCTTATAAAATCCTTATTTTATTTTTACTAAAAATATGAGACAGATTGATTTTTTAAAACATAAATTTATAACACATGTTGAAATTTGTTTTCAGATCCCTCTGATTAAAGTAATATTCTCACCATTGCATCATTCTTACTTTTAAATAGCATGTACACAAGCCTGCTAAATATTGCTAATACAGCAAGCCCTGAATGCATGAACGATTTGAGTTGTGAACTTTCACAGGTATTCACTTCCTCAGCTTAAAAACGAATCCGATTTACGATTTTCGCAGGACAGAACTCATTCATATGACAGGGACTTACTATAATGAAGACAGCAATAATTATTTTTGTGTCATATGACAATTTTTGAGTAATTGATTCTTTTTGGAGCATTAGTATGTATGCATATAATTGCATATAATGTATGCATATGGTAAGTATTTTTAACGACTTCAATTTTGCTTTCTCTTTATAAGTTCAGGTGTGGAGAGACTCAGGGCAAAGAGTGATTGATGTGCATATGAACAAGAGCTCCCAGGCTTTTGTAGCAATGCATAGTTAAGTAGAATCTGCAAGAGGACGACTGGCTGAATTAAAATTAGTTCTCAGAGATTTTGTTTTGGCCATTTTATCCTTTCTCCCCTGATACAATTGCTCAAGCTAGGTTGACGTGTGGTAGGTAACAAATCATCCCATTCCAACCCTGTCCCCTGACCAAAATTCATGTATACTATGTTGCACATGTTTTGTGTCTGTCTTTGTTCTTACCTCGAGTTACAAATAAATAATCACAGAGTTCTCCGCCTGCTGATGTTTCTTTCCCTGAAGTTCTCTTATGCTGAAGTCGCAGTCCCTCTGGGCCCTCTCAGTGACTGGACTAAATTCTCCTCTGTGAGTAATCTTCCTCAACCTTTGCACATCCACAGTTGTACACTAAGATAAATGGTACCCACTGTGGGGCACAAACTCACATCTGAGGCAAAGAAACAATGGAGCAGCACTGAAGTATAAAAATGCAAAGCAAAACCTGCAGCTACAAATTACCAAGAGAACCAGCCTCCCAAAGCCTGAAAATTAGCTGGGAAGTCCAACTCTTCATCTGAGTCCTGTAAGGAGGGAGACAAAGACTGCCACCAAGCAATAGCCTGAGAAATCTCGGCAAGGTCTCTTTCAAACCCGAGCTTATCACTGTCCAGTTGCTTGCTGAGCAGGGACAGTGCTTCTTTACTTACTCTTTCTCTTATCTTTTGCTTTTGTTTCCTCCCTTTTGTCACTGTCACCTAGAGATCTGTTGGCTGTGCAATTACTAGCTGTCTAGGGCAAATTCATTTGTTCCTTATTTTGCTCTTTTACTTTCATTTCTCCTACTATATTTATGATATGGATCAGTGGGAAAATAACGTAAGCAACACTTATCATGTCTCTTAAAAACATCCGACTGCAGAGCAAATTTAAAAAAAATAGAATAAAATAAGATAAAACAAAAAATTAAAAAGGAAAAAGAGAAAAAAAGGAAAACAGAGCTAAAGGCAACAAAAGTCAAACCAGTAAAACATATCAAGCTGGGACAGATTTACTTAAAAAGTAGAAACCCTTTCAGTATTTATGCAGGGTTCAAGGGTGCCCTGGCCATCTGTGAGGGCACTTGGATTACAACACATACGGATGTTTGTTTGAGCTAAACAGTTGTTCCTTGTTTTTTCTTTTTTCTTTTCTCTCTCTCTCTCTCTCTCTCTTTTTTTTGTTTTTCTGAGATTTCTATGGAAACCTATTTATATAAATTTTCAGACAGAACCTTATACGAAATGCTTGATATCAAGAAAATTTGTTTTATAAATGCACTGCCTATCGTTATTTATATGCAATAATTTTTAAGTTTTTTTCATCAGTTTTCAGAAGATAAACATAAAGATGAAATCAAACATCCTATATGGGGCAATAAACTCTTATGAGTTAAAAATACAAATCCACAGCTTGTCAGTTGCAGCATTCCTGTCTGTATCTAACAAACCACTCCTACAGGAGTGTAGTTCCAGCTCCGCTTTCACTGTCTCTGGAGTCCAATTTGGATTTAAACAAGTTAATTGCACTCCTTTAGCAATTAAAGGAGTGAATTAATCTCCTTTGCATTTGTTTTGCAATTCATTTCTTTTGCAATGGACTCATCCAGAAAGTTCTGTGCCCAGGTAGGAGTGAGTCCTGGTGGAGAAAGAGATGTGTGTTCCAGTCCATTTTCAGGTGGTCCACTCCGTCTAGTATGTGTAGTCTTTGCCAGGCATGTTAGCCATAGAACACCTGAAATTTTCTTTAAGGACAGTGAACTGACACAGGAGAGATAAAACACACTTGAAGTGATTGTATACATTGTGTAGAAACTAAAATAATAAATTAAACTATAAATTCCACCTCTTAAATTATAGGAATGCAACTCTGAGAGTACATACAAAACCCCCATGATGAAGATGAAGAAAAATTAGTGATAAGGACCACGTGAAGACAACAAACATTGTAAGTCTAGGAAAACAAAGATAAGAAATAGAAATTCTTCCTGGAACTTTGCCCAGGTGACTTGCTGGGTATAAATGTTATTTTCTAAACTTATGAAAGTCTATTATTACAAATCTTAGCTAATAGATTTACTTTTGGCTTCCAGTTTGATTTTTTTATGTTGTTAATTGATGTGTTAAAACCATTTCTTCTGCTTTGTAACATCTTAGACTATAATCACAGTGTTAATTTGCTTCAGTTCAGACAATGTTACTTTTTAGAGAGTTTGTTAGCAGCTGATCAAATTCATACTGTAATAACCTGAGAACACAGGAAAAGGGAAGGGGTTAGGGAGAGGGTGCGAGAGAGAGACAGAGAGATAGAGGAAAAAAGGACAGAGCCTCTTCAAACTCCAAGCAGCAGCAGCAGCTGAGTTTGTTATAGACAGCTTATAACAAGTAGGACAGAAAAGGGAATATGGAAGAAATCTTTAAGGATGGAGTTTTTTTTAATATAAGATTTTGTGTGATAAGATTATGCCCTATGAAGATAGGAAAGGGCAGGTGGTGGCAAAAACTAGAAAGGCACAAGTCCGTTGAGAGGATATCTATGGAGGATTTGCTTTATAGAAAGAAATATGTGTGTTTAGTTAATTTAAGATTTGCTCTTGCTTGAGCCCAGAGTACCCCTTGGAAATGCGCCTTGTCAGTCAAAGAAGACTAGGGGGCCATGATGCTGACATTAATCAGTCACTTCTTGTCATTTGTCAATCACCCTTTCTGATTTAACTAATGCTTTCAGACACAGGTTATAACTCTCATTTTTGAGAATATTAAACATGAGCTTTTATAGCATGACTAGCAGAGATACATAAAGTGCTTCAATAACAAAAAAGAAGATAAAGCTTTTTCATTGGGTAGTTTCAACCTGTCTTGTAACATTCATTATTGCTGGCTTCATGGTGTGATATACATATTTATATTTGCCCAATGTTCAGACCTTCAAAGATACAAAGCTAAAACCTTTCTCATCACATTGATGACTTCCAGGATAAAATTACTTATGGTTCCAAACTTGTAAACTCACATATTTGACTTTCCTGTACTTGTTTTCCAACTATTTATGATGAAATATGTATATGCCAATCCATCATAGGACAGCTAGCCAAATAATAGACATACTTTTTCAAGGCTTATGTTTCTGTGATTGCAATGTGTATATGCTACGATACTTAATTATGTTCTCACATTGTACAGCACAGTGTCACATAAAATACATCTATAGAGAAATACATACTTCTTAGATGAGATGACACTCTTAGAAAATAAAACAAATTAGATGAAAATTTCTTCATGTCATTTAATATAATCATGTCATCATGATTTTTATGCTAATATGATATGCTGACCTTAAGTGTTCTCCTTAAGGACAACCATAATTGATAACACTTAACTCCCTAGGCAACTGCTCAACACTGTTGCTGATTGGGCTTCTGTTGTATAAATCCTATCGGTTGTTGAAACTGTCCTTTTCCTGATAGTACTGATGCAATTCTCTTCTACATATTTAGAAACCTGCAACAATTGGTTAGACACTGCATTGCACCTGCTCATGTTACCCCCACACACTGTCACTCTGATCTCCCTGGCCTGCTAGGGAAGGCAATATTCATTCTAACACTCTGGTTATGCTTCTCATCTCTTTAGACAAGGTTCTTGCTTCACATCTGTTTTTTCACCAAAATGCTCAGACACTCTTCTTCGATCTTACACATTAACAAATCTGAAAAATCACTAGCATCTGCCCTGACTACCAAACAGATACTGTCTTTTCCATACATATATCTCAATTCCCATGGTCTAAAATGAAATAAAATTTTCCCCAATTTGTGGGTTTTCTTTTGACTATGCTAGAGATTTCTTTCGACATGCAAAAACTCTTTAATAGGACGTGATCCCAGTGATTCTGTGTAGTATTTCGCAGGTGGTTTGATTCTTGTTCATGAATTCTCTACCTACCCCTATGTCTTCAAGATTTCTACCTACTTTGTTTTCCAAAAGATTTACTGTTTCTGTTTTAATATTTAGATCTTTGATCCATTTAGACTTTAGTACACTGTGAGAGGCATGGGTTATGTTACCTTCATCAGACCTTTGCTGACAAACAGTTTATGAGAATCGATTATGTAATGTACTATGAAATGAACAGCTACTTTGAAGAAAAAGAGACACTAAGGTACCCAGTGCTGATTCCATAGCATCATGATGTGAAATCCAGCAATACTATTATTCTTTGTTCAGAGTGATTTGAGTCTGTTTTGTTTTGTTTAATTTCAACATACATAAAGGTATGGACAGCTATTTTGAAGAGAATGAGAGACATGGCAGCCTTTATTGACTTCCCTATTGTCTGGTTTTGAAGGCCTATAATGCCTTCATCCTTCTGATCTTATCAGTTTAATACTATTTTGTTGTGTATGAATTCATTGTGTGTGAAGATATGGACAACTATTTGGAAGAAAACGAGAGACAATATGGTAGCCAGTGATGACCTCCTGTTGTCTTGCTTTGAAATCTGTGTTACAGTGTTTTCTTCTGATCTGCTTTGTTCTGTTTTGTTATGTTTTACTATCTTTAAAATTAAAAAAAAGCAATAAAATTTGACATATGGTCTAACTCATGATTGCTCTTTTGGAGAATTTGAGAATATTTCTACAGATGCTCCTTCTGTATATGTGTTTACAATTCTCTTCAGACTTTGTTTTCCCCAGTACTGTTTTTCATTTTAAAGAAAGCAAAATCAAACAAAGTGAAACAGAATAAAGCCAATCAAAATAAACAATGTATCTAAAGCATTATTACTATTACACATTGGTTGGTCCACAGTGGCTGAGTCTAGCAGACTAGTTAACCTGGGTGAGGGAATATACATTTGCTTTGTAACTCACAGGCCCTCTTTTGGTTCCTGCAAAGGCTGTTCATTTATATCATCAAGTAAGAAGCAACTCCATCCTCTAACTGCAGGAGATGACATTTCAATCCCCTCCTAGGAGTGGCAGCAAGAAAAGGAAAACTAATCTGTTACACTCTATAACACAATCATTAGGACCCCCCCTGGGGAGAGATTAAATCAGTCACCGCTAAAGCTGAATAGACCCACTCAATCCAAACTGTTCAACCTATGAATGATCATTTCCAAAATGTTACTTCAGAATTATTTACTCAAACTAATATTGATAAAAAATTCTGCAAAGACAAAAAAGTCCTGGAAGCAACTGTCTACTGGCTCAGTGAACATCAACAAGCCCGATTGATGTGTTGTTGGATTAGTTGTGAGTTTGGGTGTCACTCAAGGTGCATTACTCCTATATCTTATAATCATTCTGAATCTTTGGAGATGGTCCAACACCTTCTCTATGCTGTTTTTGACACAAATCTTGATGGAGATATTATTAATTTCCATAGGTGACTTCAGGCCCACCTTCATAAACTTCAAATGGAGGCTTTCAGCAAGACTTTGGATCGTCTTGATGATATTGTCTCCTGGCTCAATCCTCAACATTGTTTCTCTGGCCTCAACCTTCACATTTGGAATTTCATAGCTATTGAATAACCCTTTTCCTGTTCTTTCTTACAGTTCTAAGAGTGCTCTGTATGTTGTCCCAACACATCCTCCATGCAAAAGCCATGATGATATTCTTCCATCAAGCCCAATATCTATCTACCCTGTACTTTCCCCTGTTTGCACAAGATCATAAAATAAAAATGAGAGGATTGTGGGGAGACTTTAGTCAAAGGAGTGATTGAAGTGCATGCGTAAAAATTAAGAGAACTTGAGACAGCTGTTCTTAGACTTCTGAAATGTGCGGTTAGAGTTTAGAGCAGAATCTGCAAGACAAGAGCAGAATTAAAAGTAATTTGTTCTCAGAGATGTTCACTTTGGCCATTGTCTGTGGCACCCCACTAAGATTGCTTAGATTAGGTTGATACTTGTCATGGACAGTTGATATTTTCTCCATTATGAATTATCACATAGATAAGTTAATCATTTAATAGAACTTCTAATTTTGGAATATGAAATTTTATTTTCCTACTTGTTGATCATTTTAAAAATATTTGAAATAGAACAATGTTAAAGAGAAAGCAAAGTCCTAATCCTTAAGTGACAATTTTTAACACTAGTGCTTATCTTCCTCTCCATTTATTCACAAAAGATAGACTTCTTAGTAAACTAATTTTTATCTTATTATATTAAAAATAACTTCCATGTCATTAAATACTGTTCAATAATATCATTTTAATATTGCATAATATTCTCTCATGTATCAATCAGATTTTATTTAACTAATTCCTGTTCTTTTAGGTTAATTTTACATTTCAGAAAAAAACTATGAAAACTTTATTAGGTGCTGGGGGTTTAAGTCAGTGGCATAAGTGCCTGCTTGGCAAACTCAAGGTCGTAAGTTTGATCCCTGGAACCACCAAAAAAAACCCCAAAAAACAAAATGAACCCCCCCCCAAAAAACCCTTTATTTTTCATTTAAATATACTGAATAGTTATTTTCTATCAGTCCTGGAACTTTATTTAGAATATTAAAACCATACATAAATAACAATATTGTTCAATTCATAAAAGATAAGAAGAGAGAGAAAGACAAAAGTGATATAGGAGAATGAAGCTCCCAACCTACTATATGTCCGGTATGAATTTTTGTTCTCTAAAATTGAAGAATGAATTTTAGGAACAATGAAGATTAAGAGCAGAATATATTTTTTGAGAGAAAGAAAGCTTCTGTCTGAGAGACAGAAGGGATCCTGAGTGGTTTCCAGGGACTCTGTCTTTTCTAGGGATTTTTACAGAGTAAAATCATGAGGTTAGATGGGTCCAAGGTGGGGAAAAATGGAAACTCACAAGGTGGGCATAAGACGGAACAGAACTGTGGTCAACCAATAAGATTAATTGCTCAGGTAAGATTGATTAAGTTAGGAGCAAATGGGGGAGGGAATCACGTAGTAAGCAGGCACATTTAACAGCTGTGACTCTTCCTGTAGCGGGGTAGGATGCTGACTCCTGACTTCCTCAGGGTGACAGAGAACTATGTGGACTGTTGAGCCTTAGGATGTGGTTATATTCACTTTACCTTTTGTCTTGAGAAGTGGCCCACAGCAGGAGGTGCCTGCCTCCTCAGAGGTCAAAGGTATCTGAACTGCGCTGGCTCCTGTGAGGGTCCAGCCATGTCTAACTGCTTATATTTCTAACTAACCCAGCTGCTTGTAACAAAAGGACTAGTGAAATGTTTTCTTGTAAGTACCATGTCAGGAAGCACAGGGTGTAATAAAAAGGCACAGGAAGGACTCTAACCAAATTTATGATGTATCAGAATAAAATTTTCTGGGATAATTTATTTTAAGAACTTGTGACAAATGTGTTAGCTCTTGCCAATCCTTCTATATACTCTATCTCGCTTCTCTGTTTCTGAGAAATTTGGTGAAGAAAATGACTAGCTAGGTCCAAATGAATGTGAAGAAAAGTGAACTGAATGACTTATGGGCCAAAGGCATGAAAAATCGTGCATGATTAGCCAATGTTTTTTATTTTCAGTAGTGACTGTGGAGATTACATGTTTCAGAAGGTAATGAAACAGAATGGTGGAATGAGGGCCTGAACTCTCATGGATTATGCTATAAAAGAGAAAAAATGAAATGTATTAATGTTAGCCACTGAGATTTAATAATAACTTGTTATACATTACAGCCCAGCTTGATACAGTTATAAAAATTTTTAAAAATGTGAACCAGGTAAAGAGAGAAAATTAATGCATTAAACACAAAGAAGAGAAAGTACAAACATTTAGACAAATAATAAGGTAGGTTGTTCTAAGATGTAAACATTTACAGTATTATAGTTAGCAATTACAAACATCTGTGGATACTTAAAAAGTAACTTCCAAATAAATTATTTTAAAATAAATTACTTTAAAATAAATTATTAAGTGAAATAGTTGTTTACTTTTAGCATTTTTGTGTATAAAATGTTCTCCTACAAAAGTTCATATTAGTTTGTTTTACTTTTTTTAAAGAGCAGAATATATTTATTGAGAGAAAGGAAGCTTCTGTCTGAGAGACAGAATGGGTCCCAAAGACCCTGTCTTTTCCAGGGATTTTTGTACAGCAAAACCATGAGGTGAAATGGGTCTAAAATGGGAACTCATGCTGTAGGCATAAGGTGGAATAGCACTATGGTCAACTAATAAGATTAATTGCTCTGGTAAAATTGATTAAATTGGGAAATGGGGAAGCGAGTCACATAGCAAGTAGACATGGATACAGAGCAGTGACTCTTCCTATAGGTGGTTGGGATGGTGACTCTTGGCTCCTTTAGGGTGATGGAGAACTATTTAGAATATCAATCCTTAGGATGCTGGTGTATTTGTTTGATCTTTTGTCTTGAGACCTGGTCCACAGTGGGAAATGTCTTTCTCTCCCACAGCTGCAAGGTATCTGGCCTTCTGTACTGGCTCCTTTGAGGCCCTGTCCGATTGCCTATAATATTTCTATCTAACTCAGTTGCTTATAACAATCCACTCTGTGAAGAAGTAACCCAAAATACCATGAGGCAGTAATGCATGATGACTGATCTGGCTTATGCAGGCTGAAGTGGGTCATAGTTGAGACTGGCAGTCAGGGATACTCTGCAGAGATTCTATCTAAAGTCCCTCGAGAGATACCAGGCTTTTCCTTTTATGTAGGCATACAGCTTTAAGTCTGGATGAGAAAAAGGAAAAGAAACAAGTATGTATGGGCCAAATAATAGAATTAATAGGGTAATTATAAGTACAGTTAACACAGATTTCCACTATGTGGAGCTAGTAATGGCTTCCCATAAGGAAGACAAGGATAAGGTCCAGGAAATTTTCGAATCTGATATGTCATTGATTGGTCATCTAATATCTTGAACAGCTACTGAGATGTTAGTAGAAGGATCAGGAATATACATATTTAGTTTTTACAATTGCATAAGTACCTCCTGTGCTGTTAGAATATCTAAGGTCATCTGTGTTTGGAAGAAAGTCTGTCTCATTAATTTTACCTTTTTATTTAGGACAGAGAGATCAGCTGCAGTGTCATTTTAAGGCCCATTGAGTATAGTTAGTTAAGGCCTTGATATGTGTCATATAACTTTTTTATCTGAACAAGATCTGGAGGATCCCAGTAAAAGGAATCTAAAAAGGAAATTAGTATATTTGTTATTGGTTTCATCTGTACGATGCCATGGGATTTGGCATCTTTTGGGAAACAACAAATTTTAATCAAAGCATATATAATCAAAGTATAGATACAAAGGCATGTATAAAAATCATGAGCATAAAGCTGGCAGGTAAGTTTAGAAACTTTTGTGAGGAATAACAATTGTAACCCATTGGCTCTTAGGTCCCTTTATGGATGGAGTCTGACATTTTGTCATAAATCCCTCTAGCTTTAGTTATAATTATTTCTTAAAGTTTTGATAATGTGTGAGAATCAGATTAATACATTATTTTAACCAATGAAAAACTCAAACATGTGTAGTATGTTGTATAATTTTTTCCTCATCAATCTCCATTCACTGCCTCTAGGAAATATAAAGCTTTTTCTGTTCACTCCTGATAGTTATGCTGTTTATCTAATTGTTATGGTTTACGTCTAGATGTCCTCCAAAACCTCATGTTATCATAGGAGGGGCTTTTCTGAAATGAGTGGATCTAAGGTGTGTAATACTGGGATTAAGGGTGTGATACTGGAATTAAGGGTTTGTAATTACTAAATTCTCTCACTAGTTGGTTTAGCATAGTTCTGGGTATGGATAAAGGGAGGATCCACCTGGATGTGGGCGACACCACTCAAAAGACTGGTAGCCTGGAAAGGATAAAAAGGAGAGAAGGTTTGGTGCTTGCTGCCTTGTACCTTTTCTGTGATGCCATGAACTGTTTCTCCTCTGCAATGCCCCTCTGCCACTCACCCTGCCTTGGAGACAGATGACTGTGGACTGAAACCTCAAAACTGTTAGCTGAAATAAATTTTTCCTCCTTTAACTCATGGGTGTTGGGTATTTTGTTTCAGTAAGGAAATAAGAAATCAACTAAGGCACTAACCTAGAGAAAGATTTTGGTTGAGAAGAATAAATTAACACTCCAGAGCACAAAGAATCAACTGATCTATGTTATTTTATTGTGAAATTGGATGGACCAATCAATCTTGAGACAAGATAGAAATATATTTTTAATTCATAAGAACTGATACATGTTGAGACATCTGATAGAGATGGATAAACAAAGTGGGGGTGGAAGAATTCAGATTTCTGAAATTATATATTCCTCAAAGTTTTTCACTAGAACCTTTACTATTATGATGATAAATTGGTAATAATGTAATCATTGCAGGATTAAGTATGACTAAAGTCAGAAAAAAACTTATTGCAAACTATAATCATAAAATGAGAACACTTTCAGTATATCTGTTTATTTTTACCTCAGGATATGATGTTATCATCTGAAGACATAATATTTATATTTGACGGAGTTGAAGTCTGAGATAAGTAGTGGTTATAAAATTAGAGTTCTATCTATATGTGAAGAAATAGATGCTTGATTTTTGATAAATCAACCATTCTGTGTTTCCATTTCTTAGTTTGTATAGTGAGACAGACCACATTGCTTCAGGGGATTACTAGTACTCTGATAATTTAATGTTCTCTGAAAATATAATCTTCTGAAATTTTATCAATTAAAGTAAAACTATCTCAAACTTGCATAACATCTTCCCTTCCAGAAATGATGATCACTTATATAATAGGCTAAATAATAGCTTGATTTTAGTCTAGAGCAAATGCAGCTTATGATAAGAGTGATTTTGTTCTGTCATTTCTTTTTTTAATTTTAAAGATGGAAAAAAAGATGATACAAACATTCAAAACAAAATAGTAAGAGATAATAACACTGGTTAACATGTTGCATATTGTCATCCTCCAAGCAGTTGTTCAGATTACAAGATACAGGCATGAAAAAATGATTAAATAATTGAGTAATAATAGCACAAACTGTTCTTTTTGATGAACTAACACAGATTAGTTGTGTAGTTTCTATCTTGATACTTTCATTTCTAGAGAATATTTTTCCAATATACCAGTTCATATATATATCTCTGCTATTTAAAATCCAGCAGCTGATACTCTAATGATATGAAAATACTTTCCTCTTAATAAGCACTTTAACTTAAGAAATTGATAGAAATTTTCTGTAAGATATAAGAATGAAGCAACATCGCTGGGAATTTAGGTGCTAAAATTTGCAGCATAGCAGGTTTTAACTATAAGGTCTTTTTAGCTACTCTCCAAATCAAAGGCATCAGCACTTCTTTATATGAGGCACTAGATTAAAAAGACAACATTAGCTTTAAAAATCCATTTCTGTGTATATATTTGCTTTAAATTTTCTATAATTTCTCACATTTGCTTTAAGAAATGGTCTGTAATGAACCCTAGTGAATTTTATCATTGCTTTGATTAGAGATTTGGCATAGAATGTTATTAGTTTTTATTCTACCACAACATAATATTTGAGGCATATTTTTAGCAATTAAACTTTATTCCATGTGCCCAATTCTGGTGCATACAGTAGCATGAGCATTGTGGAATGGGGTTTTCTAGTGTATAGTATTGCTTTGGGGCCCTCAGTGTGGTACCAGATTCGCTCCCACTAAGGCAGAAACTGCCTTGCTGCTCTTACTTTTCTTAATATCTAATTAGAAAGATAATGCTTTTTATTGACATAAGGCTTTATTTTATTGTAAATGGTTGATGTTACATTTTGAGTGTTATTTTCATATATATATATTTCCTTTAAAATGCACTAGCATGGTGATTTTATAGCAGAACAAGAAATAATTAAAATACAAAAATTCATGTGCTTCCGAGAATGTGACTTCAGCTTCTGAGAAAAAGGATATTGGTTAATTTCCCACAGTGAGCACAATACCTGAGAGATTATGTGCGCATCGGTATTGTGACTGTGTGGCTATGGCTGCCTTCTTGCATTTTTATTTCCGCCTAACAGGTAGGTGTGTCATTCTGGAGTCGTGTACTCTGATAAAGTTACCCAATTTTGTAGCTAAACTATCAGACTGACAAGGGATTGTGGAGAAGGAAGGGATGGTTTCTAACATTAATCATTTAGATGGAGTTTTAAGGGCTTTCAGGAGTTGGACCTTATATGAAAAGTGCTGAAGAACCCTGAATCCTGAACCAAGAACTTGAGAGAATGAAATAAATAATGTTACTGCTGTTAAATGACAGTACATTTGATAATTTCCTGATGTGAGTGTACTCTCAAATATAGTTAGCTGAATCATTGTCTACCCCCAGAGAAAAATCCCATTTTTTCTTTTGGTTCTGGGGTGCGTCTACACATTTGCTAGAATAAGCTTCCATAGAAATAGTTGAGCTCCACTAGAGACTAGGACCTCTGGTGATGGCAACAGTAGGCTCAGAGGTGTGGAGTGCACCGGACCTATTGGTGGGCCTTCCCAGGACAACTTCTATGGTCTGATTCAATGATAGTGCCAGCACCAGGGCCATGGAGTACGGGACACGTGTCACCAGGAACTGCAGAGGGTAAGCACCCTTGTTGGGGGTGCTTTCTGCTATGTCAGTGATGGTGCTCAAATTCTGGATAATGGGGAAAGTCTCCAGGACTAATTTGGGTAAGCAATGCTTAAAGCAGGGCTTTTGACAGCTACAGTGGTTGTATCAGGGTATGGAGCATACTTGTAGCATTCCGGCCCTCTAGTGGCATGTGTGGATGGTGGCAGTGCTGGCAGTGCCAGGAGGAATTGGGACTTGCAGTGGTGAGTACCATGTGATGATGATTGAGTGGACTAGACCACAAGTCAGAGAGACAAGTCCCTTGGCTTCTCAGGTTTGGGGTTTGGGGGACAGCAGCGCCCTCATGGTACGGAACTGTATCCGCTGTGGAACTAAGAACTCTGTGAGCTTGCTAGGTCTAGTTGGGTTTGTAAAGTGGCTACCTTTCTTGCAAACGTGATGGAATGTTTTGTGGGCCAAAGTGATGGCCCTATGTAGATGCATCTGTCCTGGAGGGTACCAGGGATTCTAGCAATGGCCTGTTCTCAAGGTGGTGCTGTACTGTGCAGTTTGAGTTGGGGAAAGTAGTGTAAGTTCCTTCTCTGATGCCTAATTCCCATGCTAACTTGATGGAGCTTCCGTAACCACTCTGAGCCTGTGTTGACCATGGAGTCTACTGTAGCAAGTATTTCCAATGTCCATAGTAATGGATTCCTATGGGGCTTTCCTAGCTACTCTTTGCTGCACAGTGGGGAATGCCCCAGTTTAAGAGTCAGACATACACCTGCCAGATGCTTGCCCTTCATGCTCATAGCTCAAGTCCATGACTTTTAGAGATCTCGTCTCTCCCTTGGTGAGTTCTAGGGCTCTCACTCAGTTACCAAAAAATACACCTACTCATTCACTGTGTTGGATTTTTGTGGGAGAGGGGGAATCTGGCCACATCTATTTGGATATCTTAGAATCTGTCTACACCCCAAGAACTATACTAATATGTGAACTTCTTATTTGCAATGTAATCAGTTGTGCACGCATTAATGCTTTTTGTCAAATCTTTCCTCATATTATACAACTATATGAACTCTATATTAGTTTGAATTCTTTCAAAAATAAGTTCAATACCTTTTATTTTTAAGACAAGGACTTAAGAGCAAGGTGATTTGGAGATGATGGCTGGAGGAGATAATTTTAGGGAACATGCAGAAGTTGTAGTGTGATGCATTGACAACTGGTGGTCAACTTATAATACCAGCTGAACTGAATCAGCATGGCACTGAGTGCGGATGGCCCACTGAAGATTGTTGACAACATAAAAAGGAGAATTGGAGAGGAAGAAAAGATGTTGTTGGTTCTGGGTGTTGTTAGCTCTCCTGTTGTTGTGAGTTCTGGAGGAGCCTGTAAAGCTTCTTTCCTGAAATGAACTTGGCTGTTCTCATAGAGGAAGGAGCTCAGGACCTTGTTGTCACTGATAATGGCCACATTTCACTTGGGGTGAGCTCTGGTCCTTACTTTGAGCATTGCTTCATGGTTCCATAGGAGAAGATACTGTGCTTCTCAGTCTCTCAGAGAAGCTTGTCATGCTGGCTTCCTGATACAAACTTGGATGGTCTCATCATCAGAGGAGATTGGGACCTCATTTTTTCCAAGGATGGCTGTGGTACTTTTAAGGGGAGCTCTGGTCCTTACTTCGAGCATCACTTCTTGGCTCCAATGAAGATCCCTCAGCCTGATGGCACAGACCCTTCATCCTGTTGGCACAGACTTTCTAGCTTCCACTGCTGACCTTTAGGCCTTCCCAACACAAATACATGAAACAAACTTGCATGAGACATTGCTGTGGGCCCCACGCCTCCAGTTAGACTCATGTGGGGCACTGTCATGGGCTCTAGGTTTTCTGCTGGACCCATGTAGGACATTGCCATGGGATCCAGGGCCCTCAGCTGGTTTCTTTGGGTCCTTAGTGTGTGGACACATTTCCTACATTTTTTGTGTTTGACTCTTTGGATGACTATTGAGAAATGGTACTACAAATTATGTGTCCTGTATTAAGTTGTTTTCCTTGCAAACCCTGACTACAAACAAGTGGGAAGATGAAACCGGGATGACAGAATAAGCAATGAATATGTATTCAAATGTAGAGCAAACTTGTTGAGCATCTTCTGAGACACAAGAACAATCCATCCAGTTTTCCCAAGGAAGATTGAGGAACTAAGTAAGCACTCACCACCAACTCCCTCCCCTTATTAGGTGAGACTTGCCGCTAGGGTACAATGACACTTCTGACTTGCTCTTTGAGCAGACAAGGAGATTTCTGCAGCCAGAGTAAACCTTCTTATAGATAACTGTATCCTTAAGGTAGGGAACAATCGAACTGTACAAAAACTATCTGCAGAAGCTCAATTTGACCTCTAGTCTCTGCCACTATTTCATGTTATTTTAAACTTATATTCCAGACCTGGAAAAATGGGTATCTCTTTATGATCCAGCTTATCTTTTTAATAAATGTCATTTGCACAGTTTATTCTACTAGCGCAAGGTTCTCCCACTGGGCCCATGATGATTATTACTGACTTTCTACCAGCCAAGCTCTCCAAGGACTCAGCCCAGGTGATCCAGTTCTTGAAGGAGAAAGCATCCCTACTGTAACTGTGCCAGCAGTTCTGAGATTGTGAATAGCTGAAAATTAGCTACTTAATGACAGTTGGAGCAGTTTGTGTTTATTGGTGCTTCCAGGTGGTACATTTGCTTCTTTATTTTTTATTATTCTACTCCTGCTACAAAAGCTCAGCTTAAATTTCTCTGATTCCATGAAATTATCTCAATGAATTCTAGCAGGATTTTCTGCTATAATACATAATGCTGAGTTTTTATTTGGTTATAGACTATTTTCAGGTTACTTTATACATTTGAGTTCATACACAAACAAAACCTTGATCATTTAGAATTGTGTTTCTAGCAATAAAGTTCCAAACATTTCTCTTTTTAACAATTAGAGAATGAGAAAGTAGCACCTACCTCTTCTTTGGATAAGCAGATTATCTACTGAGGGACACCAAGATAATTACTTATTTCTGTGAACACATTGGTTTTTATTTACCAACTAGTTTTATTCCATCTTTTAAATGTTAGAGATTTTCTGATGTATATGTACTTAGAATAATTTAATTTTGGAATTAAGCAAACATTTTTTGTACAAAATTAAAAATACAATAGCTTCTTTGCTCCGCATAATATATTTTTGGAACCTGTTATGGCTTGTGGTTAGATGTCCCAGAGGCTTTATGAAGTCATAGGTGAGGTTTTCTCAGAGGTGGCTGGATCTAGAGTGTGTGACTGATTGATGGTACAGTACTAAGATTAAGGGTGCTAAGATTAAGGGTGGATAATTACTAAATCAATCCACCGATTGGCATTACCCTAATCCCTGTGTTCTGGGTGCAATACAGGCACAGGAAGAGGCTGGTTTTGCCCTTCTTTTGCTTTCTTTGCTACCTTTGACCCACCATGAACTGTTTCTCTTCTGCACTTTCTTTCTGCCATGTCATGCTGCCGTGGAGCCCATTAATTATGGACTGAAACATCTATAAACTGTGAGTTAAATAAACCTTTCCCCCTTTAACTTTGGGTGTTGAGTATTTTGTCTCAGCAGTGAGAACAGTAACTAAGACAGGACCATTCTGATCTTCAGAAAAAATGAACTTGATTATTAAACAAACCTGTAAGCAAACGGAATAATCCTCCTCTTTCTTAAGTGAAGTGCTAAACAAATAAGAGTTCACTAACAGGAACACAATAGAGCTGTTAGAGGTTATATTCAGATGGATCCCCAAAGCCTCATGTGCTCAAAAATGAAGATAGTGGAAGGTGAGGGGATTACGGCTCTCTACAGCTGGCTTAGTGTTGAGAGGGTGGCCTCATCAGATTAACTGGGGGTGTGACAGAGAAGGGCATAGCTACTCCCAGGCTCTTCCTTTAGTGCTCTGCTTCTAATTCACCACAATATGTACCATTGTCCTCTGCCCCGGTCCTTTTACCATTCTGTTTGTGTTTGAACCTTACTAAAATGGACCGAAACTGGTAAAATATAAGTGAAAGTAAACCTCTCCCATAATTTTTAATGTTGAGTGAGTACTGGTAATAACATAGTTACCAAAATTCATATTTTTTCAATCTTTTTTGTTGCTGTTGTTCTTTTTTTCTGAGAGAAGGGCTGGCTATGTAGTGCGGGCTGGACTTGGATTCACTTTGTAGCACAGGTTGGCCTCAAACTCAAGGCAATCCTCCTGCCTCAGCCTGCCCAGTGCTGGGATTATGGACCTGCACCACTATGCCCAACTCAGCACTGATATTTATTTTATTTTTACTCATAAAAATCTAAGTGTACTGATGATTACCTTATAAAGTCAGTGTGTACTCCTGTTCTGCTAAATGTTTAATAAGTACCTCTTTAAGAATAACAGCGCTATTTTGTAGTATTGATTGATTTTTGTTGTGTAAATAATCTTATCATTCTAATTCAGCCTACCAACATGATGTCCCTAAACATGAAGTTGAACTGTATATTTGCATCCCATTATATGACAGTTCTGCTGTACAGTAAAATAGATGAAAGGACATCATTAACATAGCTAATTTAAGTGTGCAAAATAATTCAGAAGTTAAGATTTTTTTAATATATATTTATTTCTTATGAATAAAATTCATTTTTAATACTTTTGTATAATCTAATTTTTAAATTATTAATGTGCCCAATAATTGAGTAACAAAATTTCAGGAAAACAAGTAATTGCTTTGCATTTGAGCCAGTGTTAGTACATCTGGCCCTGGCAGGTAGTTCATTTTCATGGGCTAGTCCCTTTAAAAGCCATTTTTCCTTTATTATGCCAGTATTGCCTACAGTAGTATTTTGGACCAATGTTTTAGTTGCCACCACTTTTGTGCATTGAGGCTACTCAGTTGAACTTGCTGACTTAATATCCAGTTTTGTGTGGTTTTGTTTACCAAGGATCATATTTATTATTGGATCATTTATTTGTAACTTTCCCCTTTAATCTTCTGCAGTACAATTGACTATGTTAGTTGAATATCTTGACTGACTCTTGCATCTAAGCCTCACTTTATGAGATAAAGTGTTAAGTTTTAAAATATATTGTGTCATTTACATTAAGATTGAAGGAAGAATTTTAAACTTGAAGTTGAAATTATGAAGACTGGAAAATGTCTTGCAGTTCTCTGTCATATGGACAGTGGGTGAAGGGTCTTTGCTTCCTACTTGGTCAGCCCTGCAGTGTTAAACCATCATTTCATAGACACCTCCCGGCTTTCCTGCCTTGCTGAGGAGGAGACGTGTCAGCCCAAGGCACTCGAGGGACAGTTTGATGATTACCTGATTTTGTTCTCCTGGACAGTTTAACAGTGTTCAGTGTGTGCTGGAGCTTTCATTTTGGATTACTTTATGCTCCATCTGCTTGTGCAGTGCATGGAAAGAGGGATGCTGGAGGGGATCGAGTATCTGGTTATCGCCAATTTCTTCAGCCAATTTTAAGCAGTTTATATAGTTTTTTCACTGTGTCAGCACTGGTTATCATTTCTAACTACATGAAATACCGTGATTTTCTATACAGACTGAAGAAAATAGCTTTAAGAGAGCAATTTTAGCATCTGTAGAAAGCGTTTCCAGCAGAAAATCAAGTTGAGTTTGGATAATGATGTCCCATACAAATGACACTTTTTAGCTTAAAGTTTTCCTTGGTTCTTCTTTTTTAATGAAAAAAGTCAACTTGAAGTAAGTAGCAAATCACTTTTTTCCTTAGTTACAGTAAAATTACCAGATCTAAAATTCATTGGCATTCTGGATAGTGTGTGACATTAAACTTTAGAAATGGAGAAAGAGCCTAAGTCCTAAAGGTATTTTGCTTTAATACAATGGTGACAGTTCTCTTAGTGCTCTGGCCTTTTGATGTCATTTCTCTTATGATCTTGCTCAGCAGCATGAAAATGAAATGACATTCAGGAGCAAACACTTAGATGCTTGGGTGAATGAGGTTTGTTGCTTTTACTGCACTTTGCTTTGTTTCCTTTCCTCTTCATTTCTTTCACTTTTTATTCATTTCAAAATTAAAACTCATTGATTTTGAAAGCAAGGTAATTATAAATGGATAAAAATTTCTGATAATATTAATTGTACACCTTATGTATGACAATGTTTTAGAAAAATTTTTGTAAAGTTAAATCCTCCAGAAACTAAAATAATACTGGCTCTGGTTATAATAAAAAGAATTTGATCCATGATGGTATTTGGAAATAATTTTTATATTATGAAAATTTCAAACATACACAAAAAAGAGAGTGTCCTACTCATGAGCCATGTTCAACAATTACAGTGGTTGCCAAATTGCCCTAGTTTCATTCCATCTACTTCAGTTCTATTTACTGACTTATTTTAAAGCAATTCTTTCACCTCACATCATTTGTTTTACCAGTAATGATTCAGTGTTAAAACAACACTATTTATCAAATGATTTATTTTGCTCAATAGAAGTCATTTCTATATATTTAAAAAGTTTTTATCATGAAAGATATTAGATTTGAGTTCTATCAAGTCACTCTCGTTGAGACTTTGTTTTTTTAATTTTATTTTTAAAGAGTAAAATTAAACATAACAAAACAGAACAAAACATATCTTAAGAAAACAATGTAAGAGACACAGATTTCAAAGCAAGACAACTGGAGATTTTCACTGTCTATCATATTGTCTCTTATTTTCTTCCAAATAGTTGTCCATATCTTCATATACAGTGAATTCATATAAAACAAGATAGTATAGAACTGATCAGAACAGGATGAGGAAGGCATTTTAGGCTTCAAGACCAGACAATAGGAAGTCAACAATGGCTGTCATAATGTCTCTCATTCTCTTCAAAATAGCTGTCCATACCTTCATGTATGTTGAAATTAAACAAAACAAAACAGACTAAAATCACTCTGAACAAAGAATAATAGTATCGCTGGATTTCACATCATGACACTGTAGAATCAGCACTGGGTACCTTACTGTCTCTTTTTCTTCAGAGTAGCTGTTCATTTCATCGTGCATTAAATAATCGACACTCATAAACTTTTTAGAAGTTCTACACATGCATGAGTCACTACATGTATACCTATTCTTTCTGTATTAGAGGGAAAAACAAAACAAAACAAGACAAAACAATACAAATTCCTAGAAAAACATGAATTGAAAAAGGCATATAAACAACAATAGCAAAGAGCCCAGACAACATAGGCCTTCAAAACAAGGTGGTAGGAGCGTAACTAGGGTTGTTATTTTACATAACAATCTTCAAAAGTTCCACAGATCACCATACAATAATATGCACAATTGTTCCAATCCTATGAATGTTGACTATTTTGTTCCAATAACTTTTAGAGTTTGTAGCATAATCATTGTAGCTATCCTAAGTGTGTTTATATAATTTGAGACATTTTTTCTTTTCCCTTCCTTTCTCTTTTTCTTCATTTTCCCTAAGATATTACTTCTTCCCCTTTAAGTAGATTCTTATCCTTTCACTGTAATTATTGAGTTTTTTGTATCTTATATACTCTTACCATTTCTTACACTATGGAGACTATACAGTATTTACGCATGTGAGTTCAATTTATTTCACTTATGAATATGGTCTTGAGTTGCATCCATTTACTTATGAATATCTCAATGTGATCATTCTTTATAGCAGAGTAGTACTCCATTGTATAAAAATACCACATCTTTTTTATCCATTCCTCAGTTGATGGGCATTTAGGTTGTTTCCAATATTTGGCTATTACAAATTATGCTGCTATAAACATGGGTGCACATATATCACTGTGGTATGATGTATTCAGTCTTCTGGGAATATGCCTAGGAGTGGAATAGCTGGATCAAATGGGATCTCCAATCCCAGCTTTTTGAGGAATCTCTATACTGACCTCCACAGTGGTTGCACCAGTCTACACTCCCACCAACAGTGCAGAAGAGTTCCTTTTTCCCCACAGCCTCTCCAGCATTTGTTGTTGGTAGTTTTCTTTATCTTGGCCATTCTTTCTGGAGTGAGATGGAACCTCAGTGTTGTTTTAATTTGCATTTCTTTAATAATCAATGATGCTGAACATTTTTTAATGTATTTAATTGCCATTTGTATTTCTTCATCTGAGAACTGTATTTATCTCAGATGCCCATTATTGGAATAGGTCTTTGAATTTTGGGAATCTAATATTTTTAATTCTTTATATGTTCTGGACAAAAGTCCTTTGTCTGAAGGACCGCTCACTAAAATTTTTTCCCAATTTGTGGGTTTTCTGTTCACTATGCTGGAGATTTCTTTTCAACATGCAAAAACTCTTTAATAGGAAGTGATCCAAGTTGTGGATTCTGTGAAGTATTTCATGTGTGGTTTGATTCTTGTTCATGAATTCTCACCCTAAACCTATATCTTCAGGATTTCTACCTACTTTGTCTTCCAACAAATTTAGTGTTTCTGTTTTAATATTTAGATCTTTGATCCAGTTAGACTTTAGTTTAGTACATGGTGATAGGCATGGGTCTAGTTTTAGTTTTTGGCATTTGGAGAGCCTATTTTTCCAGCACCATTTATTGAAGAAACTATCTTCCAGTAGATGTGTTTGGCCCCTTTATCAAAGATAAGGTGGCTGAGTGTGTTTGTAGTTGTTGTTGTACATTCTAATCTATTCTATTGATCTTCAGGTCTGTTTTTATTCCAGTACCATGCTGATTTTATTATAATAGCTTTATAGTATAACTTGAAGATAGGAAATGTGATGCCTCCTGTCTTACCTTTATTGCTTAGAATTGCTTTTGCTATTCCAGGCCTCTTCTGTTCCAGATGAATTTTAGGAGTGATTTCTCTGATCTATGAGGTATGTTAGTGGCATTTTTATTGGGATTGCATTGAATATGTATAACATTTTTGGGAGAATGGCAATTTTCATAATGTCTGTTCTTCCTATCCATGAACAAGGGATGTCTTTCCATTTTCTGAGGTTCTCTTCGATTTCTTTTTCAGGGTATCATAATTTTCCCTGAATAGATCTTTTACTTCTTTTGTAGATTGATTTCTAAGCATTTCATTTTTGGGAAGCTATTGTGAAGGGTGTGGTTTCTCTTATTTCTCTCTCAGTGATTTTGTGGTTAGTGTATAGGAATGCTATTGATTTTTGAGTGTTGACTTTGTATCCAGCTACATTACTGAATTTATTTATTATACCTAGGTGTCCTTCAATGGAGTTTTGTGGGTCTTCTATATAGAGTATAATGTCATCTGCAAATAATAATAATTTAACTTCTTGTTTTTCTATCTTTACTCCTTTTATTTCTCTCTCTTTTCTAATTGCTCTGGCTAATTTTCAGCACTATACTGAATAGGAGTGGTGATAAGGGACATCCTTGTCTTGTTCCTGATTTTAGAGTAAAGGCTTTCAGTTTTGGACCATTTAATATAATGCTGGCTGTTGGTTTGTCATAGATGGCCTTTATCATATTGAGGTAGAGACCATCTACTCCAATTCTCTGTAAGGTTCTTATCATAAATAAGTGTTGGACCTTATCAAAAGCTTTTTATGCATCTATATAACTGATCATGTGGTCCTTATTTCTGGTTCTATTGATATGGTGGGTTATATTTATTGCTTTGCATATGTTGAACCATCTCTGCATTCCTGGGATGAATCCAACTTGGTCATGGTGTATGATTTTCTTGATGATTTGCTGCATTCTGTTTGCCAAAATTTTATTGAGAATTTTTGCATCTATGTTCATTAGGGAAATTGGCCTATAGTTCTCTTTTTTGGCTGGGTCTTTCTCAGGTTTTGGTATTAGAGTAATTTTTGCTTCCAGGAATGAGTTAGGGAGAATTGTTTCCCTTTCAATTTCATTGAAGAGTTTGAGGCATGTTGGCATTAAATCTTCTTTGAATTTCTTGTAGAATTCTGTAGCAAATCCATGTGGACCTGGGCTTTTCTTTGTTAGTAAGGACTTAATTAAATTTTCAGTTTTGTTAACTGAAATTGGGTTATTCAGCCATTTTACATGTTCTTGACCCAGCTTTGGTAATTAATATGTTTCTAGGAATCTGTCCATTTCTTCTGTGTTATCATGCCTATAAGAGTAGAGGTTTTTGAAATACATATTGATGATCTTCTGTATTTTGACAGAGTATGTAGTGATTTCACCCTTTTCATTCCTTACTGCATGAATTTGAGTTTTTTCTTTCCTTTTTTAAATTAGGTTGGCTAGGGGCTTACTAATTTGATTTATTCTTTCAAAGAACCAACTTTTTGATTCATTGATTCTTTGTATTGTCTTCTTAGTCTCTATTGCATTGATTTCTGCTCTGATGCTTATAATTTCCTCCCTTCTTTTGGCTTTGGGCTTGACTTGCTCTTCTTTTTCTGATGTGTGAGGTGTAACATCAGGTTGTTTATTTGTGTTCATTCTGTTTTTCTGATGTGGGAGTTCACTGTAATAAATTTTCCTCTGAGGACCACTTTCATTGTGTCCCACAGATTCCAGTAAGATGTATTTGTATTTTTGCTTGCCTGTGAATATTATTTAATTTCTTCTTTAATTTCCTCTGTGACCTACTGATTGCTCAGGAGTGTATTATTCAATTTCCATATGTTTGTGGGGTTTTTGAAGTTTCTTTTGTAATTAATTTCTAGTTTCATGGCCCTATAATCTAATTACATGCATGGGATAATTTCAATTCTTTTTTTTTTTTGGTTTTTTAAAAAATTTTATTTAAAGAGAGGGGAAAATAAAGCAAAACAGGAAAAAAAAAGGGTAGAAACAATACAGAATTTCAAGAAAAATGAACAGTAAGAAATCACTAGTTGATACATTACATATTCTCTTCCTGGATGTAGTTGTTCAAGTTACAAAATCAAAGCATACAAAGTGGACATTCAAACAGTGAGCCTGCAAACAGCTCTGTTCTCTGATCCAACAAAAACTTAGCAGCATAATTATCAATCCTACACCCTTAAATATACATGCAGTTATATCCTTCATAGTACTTGCTTTTCCTCCTTTTGCTTTTTTAAAAATTTTTATTTAAGAGAAAAAAAAAGCTTGTAAAGGGTAGAGATAATACAGAATTTCAGAAAAAAGATAAACAATAAGAAATCACTAGTTGATAAATTACATATTGTCCTCTTAGAAATAGTTGTTTAAGTTACAAAATTAAAGCATACAAAGTAGATCATCAAACAGTGAGAGTGTAAACAGCTACACATATGTGAGTCTTTACATGTATTTCTATTCTTTCTGTATTAGAGGGAAAAACAAAACATAGCAAGACAAAACAAAACAAATTCCTATAAAAACATGAAACCAAAAAGTCATATAAAACCACAGTACAAGGTGATCTACAATGATTGCTGTGTTGTTTCTTACTATCTTCAATAGAATTGCCTATATCATCAGGCATAAATGAATATAGCAGTATAATTGAATATAGTAGTACATAACAATATTACTAAAAATAAAACATTGTAGACAGTATAAAACTTCAAAGGCAGGTAATAATCAAACCATAGTGGATATTCTAGTGAATCTTGTCATGTTAAGTGCAGTTGCCTATACTCTCAGACTTGATATTATCAATCATAACAGCTCTGAATAAAATCTATCAATACAAAACCATGATCCAACAAACCAGATTCGATTACAATCAGTCGTGGTAAAACTGTGTAGGTTTTACAGAGCTTTAGATTGACTTAATAGGAAATTAAGGATGATTACTGTACTATATCCTGTTATTTTTGGTATTACTGTTTGTACCCTCAATTCTAGTACAGGTAGAATGACTGGAACAGAATATAATACATCTAAGCAGAGTAGTGTGAGTAATGTGGGTTTTAAATCCTGGTACACTATTAACAATATAGTGTATCAAGGCCATCTATGTTAGAGATTCTAGCCATCCTTCTCTGTCTCATTTCTGCTATGCTATTTTTCTGCCTGTTTGTCTACTTTTCTCCTTCATTCTACTGCCTGCCCCACTCACTGAGGCCTTTCTGCCACTGTTCCTAAAACCCTGGTATTTTTTTTTCTCTCTCTCTAGAATGTCCTTTAGTATTCTCTGTAGGGTTGAATTGGTGTTCACAAACTCCCCCAGTTCCTCTTTGTCATGGAAGCATCTTGTTTCTCATTAATTTCTAGTGACAGTTTTGCAGGGTACATCAATCTGGGCTGGAGGTTATTTTCTTTCAGGGCTTGGAATATTTTGCTCCAAGCTCTTTTGATCTGATGGTCTGTGTGGAGAAGTCAGCCGTGATCCTGATGGGCTTACCTTTATAGGTAATCTGTTTCTTTTCTCTGATGGCTTTTAATATTCTGTTTTTATATTGAATTTCTGGTATCTTGATTATTATATGTCTGGGTGTAGATCTGTTTTGGTTGTAGGTGTCTGGGGTTCTGTATGCCTTACATAACCAAATGTCACTTTCTTTTCCTATGCTTGGGAAGTTTTCCTTAATTATTTCCATGAATAGCCCTTGTAATTCACCTGTATGTATTCCTGCTTCTTCATTCACATTTCTTATTCTTAAGTTGTAGATTCTCTTGTCATCTTCTAGCCTTTGTATTGTTACTGCCTGTTTCCTTGTTATTTTTAAGAGATCTTTCCTTTCATGATCACACATTGCAAACTTGTCTTCAAGTTTTGATAGTCTATTCTTAGTTTCTTTTAAGGAGTTTTGCCAGCTTTCAATGGAGTTTTTAATTTCCTGGTAGTCTCTTTGAATCTGCTTCATGTATTCTATATTTTCTTTATATTCTTTATTGAGTGTTCTTCCCTTCTACCATCTGTATCTTCCTGAGAGATGCTCCCTGAGAGCATATCTTTTATTACTCTACTCATATGTTGCTTTACCTGATTTAATATTTCAGTTTTGACCTCGTCTACAAGGTCCCAAAGATATCTTTTTATGTCCATTGAAGCCATGCCTGCTGTTCTGTGTTTGCTGCCCTCAGTCTCCCTTGTTTTTCCTTCTCCTGAATCAGGGTTCTCAGGGTTCTGGGCTGGGGGCCTCTTCCTGCCTCTCTCTCCTGTCATGGTCCTGGCTTCCTCCACACAGGTTACAGTGCAGATCCCAGCCCCTTCCCTGTTGGCCATGTTTCCTCTGAAGCATGCTGGTGAGGGACCTTCACCCTCTCCTTACTTCTCTTATCACTGAGGTGCAAGCAGCAGCTGCCTATGCCTGCCCCTCCCCACTGGGCCAACCAAAGTGCAGAGGCCTTCCCCTGGTTAGTGCTTGCTAGGCACAGGGAATCGATTTGGGAGGGCTCATCACCTGGATGGTATAAAAGGGAAGGAAGAAGGACCAATGCATTCCATCCTTTGGAGAAGCTCCGGTCTTCACCTTTGGTTTAGACCTTGTCTCCTGGCTTCCAGTGTAGACTCTTCAGCTTTCTGGCATAGACTTTTTAGCCTTCCATAATAGAAATTTCCACCTTCTGTCACAGACCCATCAGCCTGCTGGTGTGGACTTGCAAGAGACACTGAGTTGAATCCCAGACCTTTGATTGAATCCTTTGGCATCTAGAGTGCAGACACCCTCTGCAGGCTTCTTCATCTGACTCTCTGAGGCTAACCATTGTAAGCCAATCTTGTCATTTCTTATACATTTGTGTATCTCGTGTTATATTTGTTTTCTCTCGCAAAACCCTAATACAAATGAGAATTGAACAAAAGCCATTAAGAAATTTACTACTTATGTTGCTTACATATTCTAAAAATGAATAAATCATGGTATTTAATTATAAGGAAAATCTTACACATGAAAGTTCAGAAAAGTACAGAAGAAATATCAAGTAAAAACAGAGTAATAATAATGTTAAATCTAAAGGACTATTTCTTTTAAAAGAAAATACTACTAGTAGTCATAATGTCTTTGGGATCTTAAAATCTCTTAACCTAGAATAGATACAAAAATAGCAATGAAACAAGGAGTATCTGCAGCATATATGGGGAAAATTTAAATGCACAAAATAATGCTACCTTTGTTTAACCAAAAGATATATATTTTAATATCTAGGATAGCAACTATAATTTTAGTTAAATATTGAGAATAGAATAAAATATCTTCTATGGACAAAAGCATGCTTTCCAGAATTCTTTAGTAATTATATGAAAGAGATACCCACTTATTGATTTACTAGCCATTGTAAATTAGGTTTGTAGCAGTGGACTGAAATGCTAATCTATCATCTGCAATTTGCTTTTGAATAAGATGAGGTAGATTACTGCTGTGAGCTCCTGGAGCTACAGGACACCACAAGAATCAGAATTCACATTGCTTTGCTTCCTCTGAGGAAGGTGACTACATTGCTGGCCCCATGTAATCAAACATTAGAAAAAAGATCTATAACATAAATGGCACTGATAATCCTATATTTAGATGTTTTTAAATAATTCCTATGAATTTGGCTGGACCCATAATGTGTTAGAATTATATTCTGAAATGCTTTTTAATGGAAACCATGTTTTTCAATAATAGAATATTACAGTATTAGTTTTGTGGCACTTGTGAATGTATAAAATGCACAAAAGGATGAAATTATTTTTAAAAATAAATCTAATCCAGTTTACCATGGCTTTTTATAATTGTCTTCATTTGTACATCAGAAGAGAATATTAAATAGTCTCAGAAAATATGCTGTTTAATTTCAAGTTCTTCTTCATTTGTTGTATATGTGTGGCACATGTCCCCGTGTGTGCTAATACAAGAATGCTCATCGAATCCTATGAAACTATTAAAAGTTATTCTTTTTTCCATCAATTATCCTTGGGCATTTAAGTAACAAGTGGAATTTCTGGGTTTCCAAAGCATTTGCTCCATTTCCAAGTCCACAGTCTTAAAAATTTAACCATAAATTTGTTAGTTGAAAAGGCACACTTTAGTTTTAAATTGCTGGACATGAGGAAGTATGCATCTCTCAGTAGAAAATAACACACAGTGGTGATCGATCCCATGGTGCTAATCTGGATAGGGTTTTTCCACACAAAATTGGAGGGTGATTTCAGGCTGTTGAAAGCTATGGATAAAGCTGTGAAGAGAAAAGTAGAGGAGATTAGAGAGAAGGAGATGGAAAGAGTCTGAGCCACAACACATAGTCTGCTGTGGATAAAAGGCTGGAACGCCTTTCTGGAGCAGAGTGTCATGGGCTGAACTGTGTCTCCTAAAATTCATGCATTGAAGTTCTAAGGTCCAATATTTTCAGTGGACTCCTGCTCCACCATGTGAAGATATGCTGTGTGAAGATATAGCAGAAAGACAATGGTCTACAAGCCAGGAAGTGAATCCTTCCCATAAAGTGAATCCTATTGCCTTTAGAAATGTGAAAAATAAATTTTTGTTGTTGAAGCCTTCCCTCCTCCTGCCAGTGTATGGTATTTATTACAGCAGTTCTAGCAGCATTGTGCTCACATAAAAGTTTAAGTGGGTAGATCTCACTTTATGTTTTTGCCACCATAAAAATACGTTGATATTGTAGTCTTGAGTATGAAGGTTGAGAACTTGGAAATGATTTTTGTGTTTTAGTTTTTAGGCAGAATTCCTTATTCAAAAAACCACAGCCTTGCCCTTCAACTGATTCTTTGAGGTTGACCTGCTTCATGGAAGGCAGTCTGCTTCAAAAGGAAAAGTGGATAAGCCCACTGACTGTAAATGTCAATCACATTTTTAAAATATACTGAGAGTAGCATTTATGCTACTTTTTCATCAAACAATTAACCATGTTCACCATACCTTAAACTATTGCGTAAAACTGTCTATGACATATACTGAAAATATTTTGTCTAACTCAAAGATATGACTTTTTTCTTAGATTTTTAAATTAAGTATTTTATAGATTTAATTTTTATGTTCAAGTCTGTGGCCTGTTTGTGTTAATTTTCCACATTGCTTGAGATAAAGACTGAGATTCATGTGGAGTAGTGGCACATAATGTGCACATGAACCTATTTATATGTGGGTCTTTGTCTGACTATAAAGTCTGTTCCACTGATCTGTGTGTTACTCTTACATCAATTTCACATTTTGATTATTGTACCTTTGAAATATATTAGTTATTACAACAGTTTTATTTTTTAAAAATTATTTGGGCTCTCCGAAGTCTTGCACTTCCCGAATTAAATTATAATATAAACTTATTAATTTCTGGGTGGTTATATTAGCTACTTACCGGTGCTGTGCAGGGTAATGTGCAGGACACAGCTGTGTCCAGAGAAGAGCAGTGTGACCTGCTAAGCGGTGAGAAGTGTTCTGGGGAGGGACAGGAACTGAGGTGAGATGACCAACTCTGGACTATGAGATGTGCAGATGATGGATCATCACTGACTCACTCCTGTCCACCCTGGAGATACAAAGCCTGGCACAGATACGGCTCATTGCATCATTAATTTAAATTATTGGGGTATTGCCTCCCCCTCCAAAAAGGTGTTTATTTTGTCCTCCTTTTGTTTTCTGAAATTGAGTCCCTCTGACATCTTCCGAGTGGTCATTTTCCCCATGTTACCAAACAATTACATACATTTGAGCTTTCTTTTATTAATAATTTTACAGTTCTTTTGGAAGCCACCATCCAGAAACTTTCACGCATAAAACAGATTTTGTTGAGATTTACTAATCCAAGGTGTTAGCCAAATTTTCATTATTGTAACAACCTCTGAGAAAATAACTAATGAAAAGAGAGGTTTCTTTTGACTCAGAGTTCCAGAGGTTCTGTCCAGTTGACCTTGCTTTTAGGTCTCTGCTTATGTGCCTGCACATGATGGTAGGAGAGTATGGCAGGGACAGCCGTACATATTATGTCTAGGAAAGTGACAGAGAGGAAAGTGGATGGCCAGTTCCAATTTCCCTTTAAGACATTTTCTCTGTCACCTGAATATTTCCATTGGACTGTGCCTGAGGAAGGCTCCACTATCTCTCAATAGCACCACCCTTGAAGGAGCCTTTCATGCACTGGGTCTTTTTTGTGAGATTCTGTATCCAACCTAGAGCATCCAATAAGTGAAAAATATTCTGATTATAAAAATATTGGGATGTATTATTTGGGGAAGGCAAAGCCACCTTCCATGACAGTATTTTAAATCTGGTAAGAGTTCAATCTTGAATTTTAAAGACATGATATTCCTTAATTTTTCTGTTTGCTATCCAATAATATTCAGTCATTTCCTTACACAGTTGTGTCAGTTAACTTTTCCTACTGTAGCAAAATACCTAGAAAACCAAATGAAAGGGAGAAAGCTTTATTTTGACTTATAGAGGTTTCTGTCCATAGCTTCCCAGCTTCCTTGCTTTGCATCTGAGGTGTGGCAGGATATCATATTTGCGGGAGCTTCTGTTGAGGAAGGCTGCTTGCCTCTGCTCAGAAATCAGAAAGAAGAAAGAAAAAAGAGCCTGAGTTATCAGAATTTCTCCTCCCACTTTTGTTCCATTCGGGACCGCACACTATTGAATGGTGACACTCACATTCAGTGCAGATAGCTCATCCCACATGTCCACTGTCCGCAGATACATCCACAAGTGTGCTTTATTAGTTTTCTAGGTGTTTCTAAACCTAGTTCAGTTTGAATTGACAATCAAGATTAACCAGTCGTCATCATTTTTTTTCCTAAAATTTTCTAAATAATTCATATTCAGAGAATAAAAAAATAATAGAATGGCAGTAAGTAAGTGTGGAGGAAAGGTGTGTGACGTGTGAAGAAGGAGAAGGAACGGCTCCTACTCCATGTCCCCATCCCATGGCTGCCATATCTTACACGCATTTATGCACTGGATGTGTTTGCTGTTTGACTAGAAATAGTCTTGATGAGTAAAATCCAGGCCATGAGCCTGGATTAGATTTTAATTAGTCTCCATATAAGTAATGTCTTATAATACTGTTCCGAATGTCCTATAATACTGTTCCTATCCAATAATTCTATACATGTACATATATATATAGAATTTTTAACTATAATTGAATCAATATTAAATGTTGATTCACAATATATGAATATTTTTACCATAAATCATTATTATTAATTTATTTTCATTTTTTTGTACTGAGGAATGAACTCAGGACCTCTAGCTTTCTAGGCAGGGGCTTAAGATCACAAATTATGTTTTAATGAGGACAGTTTACTGTTGATTTGTAGGAGCTTATGTGTATTACAGACGGTATCTACTTAAGCCACAGTGTAAAAAGCCAATTTATTTCTAAATTGTATTTTAAAGATCAGAAGCAGAAGAGAATTTTCCTTTCACAAAGAAAACTGAGGCCATATATATTCAAATCTGTATTTATTAATATTCCACATTATACCAAATTTCACTCTGGTTCCTTACTTCCTTTGGAAGAATTCAATTAGTTGTCAAGTGAGCAGAGCTCAGGACAAAGTGAGAAGATTCCTTTGTTTATAATTTAAGTGATAGTAATGATTTTTGCTTTAGAAAAGACCTATTTTCTGGAGTTTTCTTAATAACCTACCTACTTTTTCATATATTAAAAAATATTAGTTCACTTTTTGCTTCTAGGATTTAAAACTTTCAAAAGGAAGATTGGAGGACAAAAAGAACTAACAAATAAAAATAACAATATCCCATTACTAGCTGTAATAAATGTGAGCGCTATAGTTTATGTCACCTCGGGTTATTATTGCAGACACAATGATCTCAAATTTATTTCACTTTAGTTCTCAGTTCAACACATGAACGTTTCATTTATCTGACTTGAGTAACACTACATTGTCTTTAGAGACCTGAAATTGATTTCCAAAAGTATTTGGATAAAATGTTCACAATATTTTTAATTTCTCTTAAGAATCTTATTTTATGGATGCAACTTGAGACCCTACTCATAAGTGAAATAAATCAGACTTGCACGTGTACATATTGTATTGTCTTTCTTGTGTAAATAACTGAAAGAGTAAATAAGATCCAAAATATACAACAGATACTGTTAAAGTGAAAGGGAAAGAAACTACTCACAAGGAAACAACAACTCACAAAGGGGAAAGGAGAAAAGAAAAGAAGGGAAATGTGTATATATGTATATATAATGATTATATGTATTTTGTATATTATTTATCTTATATAGATCATATAAATATACATGTATAATAATATATAAATACATACATAGTTACCTATCGTGTGTGTGTATATATATATATATATATATATATATATATACTACTAATCTCTGTTAGTTCATCCAAAAGAAAAATTTTTGCTTTCCTTGTTTGATTGCTGATGACTTTTTCATACCTATGTCTTGTAGTCTGAACAACTACTTTGAAGGTAACAATTGAAATATAATAACCAGTGTTAATCACATATTATTTTGTTTTGAAATTCTGTATTGTTTTTATTTTTTGTTTTAAAATAATAATACAAATATAATAATAATAAAAAACAAAGCAATAGAGTGGGATCTTACCCTATTGAAAAGCTTTTGCACAACAAGAGAAACCACCAAAAGAGTGAAGAAACAACCCACTATGTGGGAGAAAATGTTTGCCAGCTGTTCCTCAGATAAAATATTATTAATGAGAATGGGCATAGAAATAAAAAAATCAGTCCTCCCAGATTTAAAGATCCAATCCAAAAAATGGGCATCTTGATGAACATACACTTCTCAGATGAAGAAGTAAAACAGCAAATAAATACATGAAAAAATGTTCAACTGCACTGGTCATACAAGAGATGCAAATTAAAACAACACTGAGATTTCACCTCACCCCAGAAAGAATGGCTAGTATTAAGAAATTAACCAATAACAAATGCTGGAGAGATTGTGGGGAAAAAAAAAAAAACATTTCTCCACCATGGCGGGGAATGTAGACTGGTGAAACCACTGTGCAAATCAGTGTGGAGATTTCCCAACAAATTAAGATTGGAGGTCCCATTCAACCCAGCTAGTCCCCTTGGGTATGTTCCCAAAAGAATTAAAAATATCATACCACAGCGTTATATGTCCACCCATGTTTATTGCAGCACAATTTATAATAGCCACATCTTGAAACAATCTAAATATGTAACGACTGAGGAATGGATAAAAAAAAATGTGATACTATAAAATGGAATATTATTCAGCCATAAATAATGATAAACTGAACATTTTTATAAATAAATGGATGTACCTTGAGAACACACTTATTAGTGAAATAAATATGTCATGCATGTAAAACATCATATTGTTTCTTTAGTACAATAAGGAAAAAACATGTATTTCGTCCCAAAGAGAATGGCTTCAGGCAAGCAAAGACTCAGGTCACACCTGTCTTCACTTTAACTAACCCACTGTGAGCCATTTTGAATTAACTTTTGGATGTTTTATGAAATCTCTGATGTGCTATATGGTTTGGTTTTTGCATGTGGATATCTAGTTGTTCCAGTGTATTTATTGAGAGTAAAACCCTTTCTCCACTTACCTGCTTTTGCATCTTTGCCAGAAATCAACTATCTGTTGTGTGGGTATCTATTTTGGGACTTTATATTGGTACTTTGGTGGTTTGTGTATCTTGATATCAATGCAGTTTTATTATAATTGGTGTAACTTTATGATAAGTCATGGGATTGGGGAGGGTTGGAACTCTAATTTTGTTCTTTTATCAAAGTTGTTTAGACTATTCTGAGTCTTTTCTATATTTACAGAAATGTAAGAATCAAAATGTTAATCTATACGATAGCAATTCCTGAGAGGACTGTATTAATACATAGTACTTTTGAAGTAGTTTTCATGAAATGTTATTAATATCATTATTTTTCTTAATTCAAATGATTACCTAATTCCTTAGTAATAGAATAACTTTTATGAAAAATGTTTTTTGCTGTAATATGTTATGTGTGAAAAAAAATCATTTTTTTCCAAATTCCTATATTTGAAATAATAGGACTTAGGTGAAAATCATGTTTGGGGCAAGACCATTAAAAACCATTGTAACTTTATAGTCAAAAGATTTAGGGAACAACAATCGAGGCTTGGGGAAACAGACAGAGTGAACAGTAGGGTACTTACAGAAATGCAAATAACTGTGAATACAGACACACAAGATTGAGACTGCTGATGTGGACACTGGAAAACACAGAAGCAGGTGGAATTATGAGCAGAAATATTGTGTAAGGCTGCAGTGAAATCCTCTGAGATGGGACCTCTTGCTTGTGGACAAGCTGAGGAAATTTTTTTTTTTTTTTTACTAATAAAGTATATAAATCCATTTCCTCTTTTCTGGCTCCTCTTGCCTAGGAAAAATCTGCATAAGAATAAGCATGAAAATCATGTACACTGGTATCTCCTTTGATTATGCACTAATTGGTCTTAATAGAAACTTAACTAATAGCTGAAGAGACTGGGCTGAATATCATTGGAAATATTGTCAGTTCTCTGTCTCTCTGCTGTGCCACTAAATTCAGCATAGTTCTGAACTTGACTCTCCTATGATTATAATTAAAATAATTCTTAAGTGGATACAAAGATAGTCTACAAAAAAGAGATGAACAAATTGTTGACAATGGGGGTTTCCTTGGGTTATGACTTGATGGCCCCTTATAAATGATATAACATTTATCAGACCTAAGAAATGTTAAATATTAGTTGCTATAAATACCAAACCAGAGAAGAGCTCATTCTCAGTCAAAACAATTATTTCATTTCCTAAGAAAGGGACATACTTATTTCCTATTCATTAACTTCCAATACCTAAACCAATTTAGATTCCATGCCTTGAGAAGGTGATGTACATTTAAATAGTATTTGATATCAATTATCTCCCTGGAAATTTATCTCATGTTTCCATTAAAGGACCTGATGATACCCCAGGGAGAGGAAATAAAATTTTACTGCATGTATTAAAAGATAATTCTAGCATAAAATATGGTAGTGAATTTCTTCTAATCATTATATTTTATATGGGAAAATTGAGCATAGCATTGGAATAAGATTTAAAATATTTTTTAGCTCATTACTCTTTCTGTGCATGACATTAATATGGAAGGCTGTGAAAACAGCTATGGGTCTTAAAAGTTTACACTTTTTCCTAGCTAAGTTATTAAAGTCATGCTTGAATAACCATTTTCAATAAAGGAAAACATCACCTAGAATTAAATGATCATAAGAGATTTGATGGTACAGGGAAATGTCAAGGTAAATCAGCTTTTGTACTTTGAAGAAGGTGTCATCATTTAAGAAGTTGGCAAGGATTCCTACACTTTTCATTTCTATATTTACCCTTCATAGAATTGTATATGATTCTTTAAAATTTTGAAGAGATGGACTAAATCTTATTTAAAAAAAGACTCAACTTTAATAAACTATGAAGTCTTCTCCTGCACTGTTTTCCTACTCAGTTTGTGGCTATTTTTAAAAATTTTACAACTGGAGAAATTGACAGTAAGTACATTTGTTAAAAACATGTCACATGCTAAATACCATTGTTTTAAATCCTCAATTTCCTTTAAGCAGAGGGACAGTCAGATTACCTTTGGATGACTCTGAATATTTTTATTAAAAACTATTTATTCTTTTTCTTTTTTATGCCATGGATGTCGAGTAACCAAAAATTCATTTTAAAAAGTCACACTGATTTTTTAATATTTGCAACACAAATGTTTGTCCTCTAAATTTCTCCAAATTGTCTTGTTACTTTTGTCTCATACATCATTTATGTACCAAAATATTCACCATTCTAAGCTTCTCTTCATAGGTGTTGGGATTCTTAATGTCTTCTTTCTTCCATATTTTGTTTTTAATATATCAGTTAGTAAATTAATGGATATGGTGAAGATTTAGACACTTTCTGCATTTGTTCGAATTTTGTCTTTATTATATGATTTTATCCGTTATGTTTTTTAGCAACTTGCATTTCAAAATAATATCACTATATATCTTATAAGGTTGTTGAAAATGTAAATTAATATCCACAATGTTTTCATAGTGGCCAACAAAAACTATTACACAAATATGAGATATTGTTATTCTATTTCTCTGGTACTGTTCTGAATTGGAAGTTTGCTAGATTGTAGTTTCCAAATTGAGGTAACTTGCAGAAAGTAAAACAAAAGAATAAAATGTTAATTAAAAATAAGTATTCACTTCTCTTTATTATTTATATGCTTACAGGTAGATGCCTTTATTTTTAAATTTTGATGTCACAGGGGTTGGCTTTTTCTGAAATTAATTAATTATTAACTCTTTGCAGTTCTGAGGTTCAAACTTAGGTTCTTATGCATGTTGAGCAAACACTGTACCTCTGAGCTGCATCCATAGCTCGGTCCTGAAATTTAAGAAAGTTTGTCGAACTACTTTTTCATAGTGGCTAAAATTGCCTACATTTCTACTAGTGAGTGTAAATATTCTCATCAGGTCTTATGTTTTTTGTTTTGTGTATTATATTTTTTTGACAGAGTAGTATGTGTTTTCTTCTATTGTTTTCCTGACAAGTAGCATGTCTTTTATATTGTTTGAACTTTTGATAATTGCATATCTTTATGTTTTGCCCATTTTCTGAAAAATTCTACCTTTTGCTAGATAGCTTTTGAGTCCAATATATTTTACATATGCTAACATTTTACTACACTTTGTAAATATATTATTTCAGGTTCAGTCTTGTCTATGACCATTTATACTCTTTTCCATTTGTAATTGTTCACAGTGATTTGTCAACTTGACTAGATTACGGAATACCTTGTATATTGTACATGTCTGAGGATTTCTATGGATGACTGGGATGTAGGCGGAAAACCCAGATGAGGAGAAGACTCATGTGATTGCAGATAGCACTAACCAGTAGGCTTGTTTTCTGGATGAAACAAAAGAGAAGGAAGGAGAAAATTTGGCTCGCAATTGAAAAGTTCATTTCTTCTTGAGCAGATGTGTCTTTTGCCACTGCTGTGACTCGTGGATATCAGATTCAGTTCCCTCAGTCTTTCAATACAACACAAACCCGCAACACTCTTGGTGTTTCCAGTCTCAAGCAGGCACTATGTCCTTGATCCCTCTTGTTTTGCAGTGTCAGCTTTCTGGACTGAAGGGCTGCTGGATCCTCCATCTCCAGTGCACAGATAACCATGATGGACTTCCCACATCTGAATATGAGCCTCTTTAATAAATCCCCTTGCATAATCACAATAAGTTTCTATTAATTTCATTTCTTTAGAAAACCCTAACAATACATCACAGAAATGATTCAGTGTTATGTAGTAAAAGGTATCTGGGTTTTTCCTTTTTATAGTCTAGAAATTTTTTTTTGGTTAAGAAAATTGCCTTAGTCCAGATATACAAAATGTGTTCTGTATGTATTTTCTCTCTGTTTACAAGTTCTATTATGTTCTTTAAATACTTTATTTTAAATAACATGTTTCATAGGGGTCAAATTTTATCTTCCTGCAGATATAATTTATCATACACTTTATTAAATTCAAGCAGCCTTTTAAAACTGGATTGAGATGTCAATTTTGTCTTTATATTAGTTTTTATTGCTGCATAGAAAATTACTGAAATTAACAATGCACAGAATCTCATGAAAGTTTCTGTGCATCAGGAATGTGGATGTGAATTCATTGTGCTTTGCTTAGATCTCACCAGGTTGCAATCAATGTGTGGGGTTGGACTGTGATCTCATCTTAGACCAGCTTTCTCTTACTATTGGCAGAATTTAGTGCTTTAAAGTTGAAAACAGGCCCACATTTTCTTCTTAACTGCTGACTAGATATTATTTTCAACTCTTAAAAAACACATTGGAAATTTGCTGTGAAGTCTCCTCCATAACAGTTCCCAGTGTTCTGTTTCTTTCTCCAAGACCAGCAAGAACATCTTTCTTACCTTAAACCTCTCTCTGCAGAGAAGGCACAGATATTTTCAAAAGCTGACCCATTAGGCATACAGATCATCATGCCTGCTTTGATTTTAACTCAACATCAGCTGGTGAGGATCCTAATCGTATCTTCAAAAATATCTACTTTATGCATAATATAATACAATATAATTATAGGAAATAAATCTCACCTCCTTTAAAATTCTGCTTATGGTCAATGGAGAGGGTTATGGAGGACATGGTCATTAGGGGAGGAGGAACCAGAGTGTTCTTTTAGGTACTGCTTCCATGGTCATGTGATGAATGGCTTCTAGGTCTCTTCTACTCAAGTGATCTCTCTGTGATACTGATTACTTAAATTCTGTGTCACATTAATTTAATGAAAATGGCTTATAAAATTTCCTGATACCTGGAACCTACAGCATTATTTTTACCAAATACTTTGTATATTATGATCATACTCTCAAGATTATTATGATTTTTTTTCTTTTTTATTAGTATTCTGTCGATGTTTTTTATTTCCCTCTCTGCTCCCAAAGAACAAAGTATGGAGTGCTAATCTGAATTGTGCTAAATGTATGTCGTCCTCCTCAGAGAAGTTATGCTGACTGTATCTTCTACCTCAGAAGGAAGTGGTAACTGAAGCACTCTGAAGAAGCCGCCTCGATTATCAGCCTGCAGACTCTGACTGTGACTGGATACAACATCCTGATTGCAGAGAGACAGGACAAGGCAGTTCAAGAGCACATGTTATCTTGGGCCGTCTTTATCTCCTTTAATACCATCTATTATCACTCACCGTATCTAACCTAACATTTCTGTGACTATCTGCAAGCTGTTCCGCTGTGGACCATATCATTCAAGGTAATTTCAATCTGTGTTTCCAGACCACTGTTCTCATCTGGTCCAGAATATCTTCTTTTCTAAAAGGAGAGTAGTTATTTTGTGTGTGTGTGTGTGTGTGTGTGTGTACAATATAATACTTCCTATTTGCTCCAATCTTTTCTATTGCTCTCCAAAAAGTCTATGCAGTTTGTTTATTTTTAGTATTACTTAGTTTAAAAGGCATATGTAAAGCTTTGCATTTAAAAGTGGAATTCATAGTTAAACAGCTTGATTTCAATCTCCATTCTAAAATTTAGAACCTATTTGACTTTGGGTGACCTCTAATATTTTTCTTGCCTTAGTTTTTTTATCTGTAAGAAACAGATAATACCAATATATTAGTATAGGGATTGATTAAATTAATATACAAAATTGCTTAGAATATCGTCTGCCTTTTGATAAAACAAAATTCAGCAAAATAAAATAAAACTGAATATAAATATGTTGGGCATGTTGTAGTACATCTTAATTTTACTAGAATCTCACTGATGACTAATGAGGCTGAGAATTTAATGTGGAATTTCGAGAAGCACCCATCTATTTTGGTTCGTATTCCACTGGTCATCTATCTTTTTCATGTTGCTTTGTAGGTTTTTTTACATACCTGAATATCAGTTGTATGAGATACTTGTATTTTAAAAATCCCCATTGCTTAGCTTTCATTTTTTCTTTTTTGTGATAAACAGGATCCCTATTTCAATGTAATATGGTGTATCCATCTTTCCATTTAAGTTCATACTTTCAGTTTGCTGTCTAAAAAATATTCTGTTACCATGAGATTGTAAAGAAATTGTTTGATAGGTCTTCAAAATTTTAGTATTTTCCCTTTCCAAATTGGAACTGTCATATCTAAAATATGTTTGCTAAAATTCATTTTTAAATGTGTACACAGTTGTCTGCACATAAATTATTGAAAAAATGTCAATACATCAAGTTCATCATTTTTTTTGGAGATCAAGTAACCTTATAAATGTGGCTCATTTCTTGAACTTTGTACAATGCTCCATTAGTTGTTTGACACTGTAATGCTAAGTCTATTTACTGTAGTATTTAGTTTTGATTGATCTATAGTAGTGTTATTCCTTAAGTGTACTTATTTTTTTGGCTATTTTAGTCTATTTCATGTCTGTATAAATTGTGTAGTCTGCTTGTTTATTTCATGCAAACACAAATGCATCTACAAGAATGCTTGTATGGCACACACATATTCGAAATCTTTATGATTTTGGTTGTGATTACATTCAGTTTATAGATCTAATTGATGTCTTCAATATTATGTTTTCTAATTCATCAAAATAGTATGTTTTCTTTCATTTAGTTTCTTTCTAAATTTATATGAATAACATTTTTGTTTTTCAATTTAGAAGTTTGTAAATTTTTTTCCAAATAGGTGGTCAAACATTTAATGGTTTTTGATAGTATGCATGTCATATTTTTGTTCAGTTTATAAGTTTTTGTTGCCAATATGTAGAAATCTAACTGGTTTTGTTTACTAATTCATGCTCATCAATATTACTTTTACTTTTTAACTTTTCAAATACAATTTTTGGTTTATATTTTTAGTATTTCTATGTAAATAATAATAAACATATCCTCTACAAAAATAACATTTTTATTTCTTTTTTTTTTCATTTTGCCTGGTTGCATCGAGTGTATACCCAGTATAATACAAAAGAGACATATGGAAATGGTTAGTTTCTTTTTAAAATCCGAGGTAAAAGAAAATATTTCAATCTAAGGAAGGCTATACATCTACATTTGTGAAATCATTTTTCTGTATTTATTGGAGAAATCTCTTAATATTTCTCTATTGTTCTGGCATTGCTTGTAGGGCATGAGGACCAAGAACAGGCATCACTGATGTATAAAGGGAAAAGTTGGATTTTATAAAATAAACTACAGAACTCATAGGAGGTCTTGATGGTCAGGAGTTGGTATTACTTGACACAGAAGCATCTATTATGGAGGAAAACACCAAGTTAATAAGAAATCAAACAGATGAAATATTTTGAATAACAGTTAAGTGTCATAAATTGCATTAGGTGCATTGTCAGTGTTTAAGAAAACATAAGTAAAGTCAAAATACAGATTGTTACATAAGTAAATTCAATTCAAAGTATTGTCTCATAAACTCAAGTACATAAAGCTTTATTTTATGTACTTTAAAAACTATATTTAAAAAAAAGAGAAAACTTTTCTTAGGTCCTTAAAATTAATTCTTTCATCCAATCCAATTGGAATTCAAATAAATTGAAATAAAGAAGCTAGGTGTTAAACCAATTGGAATCTTTAACTAGATGTAACTACGGTAGTTTAGTTTCCTGTGTATGTTTTATGCCATTTACACTTCAGAGCAGCCGTTCCCCACAATTTGGTCACCAGTGACAGCTTTAGTAAAATCCAATATTTCCATGGAAAGAGGTGGTATTGGGATGATTCAAGTGCATTATATTTATCATATGTTTTATTTCTATTGTTATTACAATATGTAATTGCAATATATAATGAAATAGTTATACAACTCATGTGCAAAATCCGTTGGAATTCTGAGATTGTTTTACTGGGGGCGATAGGAGACAGTGACACCTGAAGTGTATTACTTAAGTCCAGTCTGTCCTGTAATCTCATTTTGGTTGTGGTCACTGTAGAAAACTGTATTTCACAAAGGTTGGGTGTTAGAAATGAAGACAGACTTTTCAGTGCTTTTGTGACAATCTCAGTGTAAGGCTCCAATCAGACCTGATTCTCCCAGCCCCCAACCTGCTTGCAAGCAGTGACACTATTCTCAGCAGGGAACTCTGCTCAGTGCTGAGGCTGTTACCCACAAACACAGGATAAGATAGGACAAAGGATAAGGTAGGACAAGGGATCTTTCAGGTCCCAGGATATCTGCGCACATCTAGAGACACTGGAAAATTTACCCTGAATGCTTTAAGGATTTTGCCCACTGAGGCACAAGACAGCCAGAGAACTTTGATAAATCTTCCCGCCTAATACTCCCTGCCTTCTTTCAGTCCTTATAAAAGGGACCCACGTTTTTTGTTACCTGTACGTGGCCTTTTCAGCCTCTGTCTGCCTGTACCCAGGCACAATAAATTTCACACCATGTTTGCACAAGCCTAGGGGTCGCTGCTAGTCTCTGTCCCTTGAGGCATGTGTTACACTCAGCACACTGTACCTTACCTTTAATCCACAATTTTAGACATTTGAAGTTTTGTCAAACATACTTTTAAAGCCACCACCATTTGTGATTACAAGCAGTTGATCCTCTTCTGGCAAAGGCACAATTGATTCTCCTGGATCTTCACAAATGGGTCACAAATTCATTCCTTTCCAGTTTGGGTGTGTTCTGTGGTTGGAAAGTAATGCTGAACCTCTTTTGAAAGCTGACATAGATGACAGTACACCAGCTGAAGTCTCTTTCATTGTCCCTGTTAATGTTTTAAAACCTAAAAAACCCCAGTGTTCACTCATGACACCCATAATTCCAATTTAGCTTTGAGCTCAGTCACTTTATCTATGGACTAGAGCACAGTTGTCATCTCCCCTGAAGGGACAGATTGAGTTCATTAAGCAAGTTTAAAATGTCACATGAATAAGGTTTACATCCTATGCTGTGTCAGTGGAATGTGCCCCCAGTGGTGATTGGTTTTCTAAAGAAATATCCGGATCTAGCTTTAGAAACTCAGATCTAGCTTTAGAAAAGTATCTCACTTTTGAGGATAAGACTCATTTGCTCTACATATATTTCCTTGCAGAACTGTGTGAACAGATGTGACTTAAGACATGCATTTTACTGATATTGATGATTTTAATCACTTCCTGCAAAATGTAGCTAAGTTCAGATAGCATTTTTTTGGCTAGTCGCTATTCCTCAAAAGAGAACACAGTGTGCAGACTCACACTGATAAATCACCTCTTGGACCTGATAAGTGAATCCAGTCATGGAAGCTGTTCCATCTGTGCATATACTGACACAAAGTGACCAGTATATTTTTCTGATATGCAATCATTCAAAGAGTTAAATAGTTCCACAGCTGTGATGTTGGTTGGCAACCAAAGAGTGCATAGTGTACCTGCATGCATATGCGCTTGAAGATACCTTGGAGGAAAACAACCAGTATTACTTTGTTGTCAACACTGAATTGCTTTCTATGGGGACTCATCAGTTCTCTATAATTGTGCCTTAATATTCTGTACTACTTCATCAATTTTTCTATCTAATGGTCTAGCTGAAAGAGAAACATGTGCCACAATTTGAACTGCAGGCTCTTCTAAAAGTTCATGGCAAATATCCTTAGCAGCAGGTAGGACCAAATCTTCACTAATAGTAATTAGCTTCTTAACTTTAACAATGTAGTTAGTCACTAAGAACAATGGTCTCCATGCAAATACATTTGATGAAGTGGGGACCATCAATAATTTCATTCATTCTTCATGTTTACAAATTTTTATTTTGAAAAAAATCTCCAAATGTCTTTTTAAATTTTTTTTTTTTGTACCAGGGATTGAATTCATGACTCTGCACTTGGCAGGCAGGTTCTGTGTTGCTGAGCTATTTCCCTGGCCTTTCAAATGTGTATTTTAATATAGGTTATTTGGCCTCCATGTGATGAAATAATATACAAAGAGGGTTTGGAGAATATAAATTGCTTGTTGCCATGTTCCTGTAATCTAAACTGCACTCAGTACTTTTAAAACATTTTTGTTAGAACAAATTGTTTTGCAATATCAACCTAGTATAGTGTTAAGAAAAATACTGAAAACAAACAAATGGACAAAAGAATAAGAGAGCATATACTCATAATAAACCTGTGCAGTTACATTTTATTCCTCCAAATATTTTGAATTTTTGATATCTCATTTTATTTCTTTCTAAGTTGCTTATTAATATATGAATGTAGTTATTTTGCTTGTATTTTATTCTTTATATAAAATATATGAATGGTTTACATAACAAACATTCTATTAAAGCATTTTTAATTTGTTTCGATGATTACTTTTAACAGTAACCTTTATACTTTTTAATTTTTTTCTTACTAAATATCTCTTTTTTCAAATTGAAGAACTGTCTTCAGCATTTCTCGTGGAACAAGTTTGGTGAAGATAGTTTTCTTACTGTTTGTTAATCTTGGAAATTCTTCATCTTTCCAAAAGACAGCTTAGCTGAGACCAGTATTCTAAATTGACAATTTTCCTTCTCTCATGCCACTCTCTTCTGGCCTAGGAAGTTTCTGTTGAGAAGCCAGCTGTCAAACAAGTTGGGGCACAGAAATGCATCGTTTCTAGTCTCTTGCAGCCTTCAGAATGTCGTCTTCATCTTTTAGCTAGGACATCTCTGATTATAGATGTGTTGGGGTAATCTAGGTTGAGTTAAACTTAACTGATAACATCTCATAGTTTTAAGACATAGGAGGGCTGGGGATTTAGCTCAGAGGCATAAGCGGTTGCCTTGCGAGTGCAAGGTTGTGAGTTTGATCCTTGCTACAAAAAAAAAATAAATAAATAAAGACAGAGGAAAATTTTTGTTACTTATTTGAATAAACTTTCTACCACTTTGCCATTCTCAAGTCGTTTTTGAACCCTGATAACTCTAATATTTGCCCTTTTAATACTGTCCTAAAGTTATTTATTTATTTATCTATCTATTTATTTATTTTAGTACTGGAAATTGAACCCAGATACTGAGCTATATCCCTGCCTTTTTTTTTTTTTTAATTTGGTGGTATGCTCAATTGCTAAATTTCCTAGCCTGGGACCAGTTTCCCATCCTACTGCCTCATCCTCCCAGAGTACTGAGATTACAGTTATGCACCCCCATGCTCATCACTGTAAGCTTTTCATATTCCTCTTTTTTTCTTTTGTTTTTTTTTCTTCTAAATGTATCCTTTCAAATACCTTGTTTTTAAAGTTATCCAAGCAGAAGATGCATCTTTCTTATAAAGTATCGGGTAAATTTGACCTGTCATTCCCTGTCCTCCTGCTTTTCCACTCACTGATTCAGCCTCTGTCATACTGGCTCACTTACTTTACTTGCAAACGCCCCAGATGCCTTGGGTTTTTGCACTTGTTTTTGCCTACATTGCTCTTCTTCTAGATAACCACAGGGCACATTTCACTACTTCCTTCAGTTCTGTTTCAACTGTTTAAAGTTGGCAGTGTAATCTAGGAAGGGGAGTTGGTTTTTGTTTTGTTTAAATTGTATGCATTGCTTAAAAATGAACTTGCTGTGTAACAGTTTCTCAAATTAAAATTTTCCAATGGCAACATGAAGGGTTAAGGTAAATTAAAACAACTGATTCTAAACTTTTCTATTTAAATATCATTTTTTATAATGATCTCATATTTATAGTGATTATTCCATATTATCTAATCTATACAGTGATTATACATGTCATATATACATGCACATAATCATTCTCCTATTTTTTAATGTGGTATTGAGGTACAATTTGAAATTGCTCTTGTATGAATATAATAAATTTAATTTTAAATCTATTTGAGGATATTAATTATACTGTTAAATACCGATTGCCACTGAAGTCCTTATTATTTGCAACTGGCTATTATTTCTACATGTGAAGCTCATTGCTCTCTGCACATTAATCTTATAATGACAAATTATCAGATTTTAAAGGTTTTGTTCTGTTGGATTTCGAAGAATTTATAAAAGTAAATTAGTAGTAATAACAAGTAAAATTTGAAAATGAGGACAATGTGTCTCCCTCTTTCCAATTTTATTCCTCCCCCAGAACCATGACAGTTACAGAAATTCTTTCTAACCTAAGTCTTTCTAGCAATTTATTTGCTTATTTATTTTGGTTTTCTGAGACAGGCTCTCACTTTGTAATTCAGGCTTGCCCTGAACTTACTATGTAGACCAGGCTCACCGTGATCCTCCTGCCTCAGTCTCCCAAGTGCTGGGATTAGAGGTATATGACACCACACTCAGCTAGCAAATCATTTGTTTTGTACTTACTTCCTTACATTATTATGAATATGAAATGAAGAAGAATGTCAACTTCTCACAGTAAAAATTTCAGAAGAAAGAAGCATATTTTATCTCAATGATGAATCATTTTCTGTACATTTTAAAAGAATATACAAAGAACAAAGAAGCTAGTTGAGTGTTAGAGAACAAACAACTTACTTCCAAATAACTCGCTTCTTCATTAACTGTATGTGAAAGTAAACATCTATTTTCTGTTGTCAATGTGTAGTATACTGACTGCAGCAGTAATCCAGAAAAGGAAATTAGTTCTCATTTTATAATTTTAAAATTTAAAAGCTTTAAACACTACAAGTTTGATAACACAGTTGTAGTTATAATTTCCTAGTTATGTTTCAGATTTAACCTCTATCCAAGAAGTTCATTTAATGATGATCTATATGCTAAGAAGAATATTATAATAAATTCTAGATTTTTGGCACTTGGAGAAAATGTATGCACAGAGCATACTGAAGGGAAACCTAGATAAAATGTACTCACTTTTATTGTCTTTGATTCTTGATTCATGGCTTAGTTCACTTAGATTCTTGAGACTGTGATTAGGAGCATTCTACTTGGCGAAAGAGTCAATATCAACAAAAATTGCAATGGTGTCTCAGCTTATGAACTTAATTTGTTTTATGATTTTGGGGAAGATGACTGAATTTGTTTTTGTGTGGAGAAGATGACTCTGGTTGTGTCTGAAACCTGATGCTGTGGAGTTTGAGAAAAGAAGCAAAATTTTACCCAGCACCTATGTTTGTGTTTGTGAAGTGAATTGTAGGGAACAGAAGCGTTTGTGAACCGAGGTATAACTATATTAGTATTTTTTAATGATAGGGTGGAACTTGAAATGATTGAGAGTCAGCAGGCTGATTTGTCTAGGAAAGTAGGAGAATAATTTTGGTAGAAGAAATGATAAGTCTCTTATATTATTTATTTTACCATATTTTCAAAATTTAATCTGATAGATATCTTTTATTCAGTGACTTAAAATGAGGGTTTTGATTTGGGTAGATTAAGATATTTTATGATAAAGTGCCACATTAATATATTAAAACTGTAGAAAATTTAAAGTTAATAAAGTGGGAAAGAAGTTAATATTTTTTTTCAATATTTTAGCAATAGTATGTTATTTTTTAGTGCCTTTTTCTTTCTTCAAATGTTGAAATGAAGTAGGTTATTGAGGAGGTATTCTTATTGTCAGATGAGAGACAGAGAGAGAGAGAGAGAGAGAGAGAGATTTTGACCATGCTGTACAGCTACTTATCAGAAGATGTATTAAAACTGTGATTCTTAGGATTTGGGATCAGATATTTATAGAGGTTTTTAGGTGCCTCTCACACATTTTTTAGTTTTGAAATGATCCTACTTTGTGGAAGAAAACAAACAATTCCATTGCTGAAATAATTTCACTGTAACAATTGCCTACTGGTTTGGCATTGTATCAAGGCTTGATGTTTCAGACTAAAATAGTGAATATATGTGAGCACATTAATTGTGACTGAACCACTTATTAAATGAGAAATACTTCTTATTATATGTCTGGGATTAAAATCTATTGATTTTGGGGTTAAAATTTTTCAGAAAATATCACTAAAGTGCTACATCACTATTTAACTGTATACTATATGTTTTTTAAGCCATACTGTCTTGTAATCATGAGAGTGAAAAAAAATTTCTCACAGTCAGGCAGCTCAGTATTGGATTTGGACTACTCATTTGAGGGGATTCAGTCATACAATTTTTTCCAAGTAAACTTGAGATATTACGTGTATTGCTTAAATTTACTTTTTAGGTTCCAGTGTCTGAGTGAAAAGATTGCACAGAGGTGGATTTAAAAGTAACCATTAGAAGCCAGAGACATCAATCAAAGGTTTCAGGACTCTCTCCATGTCAGATATTAGAGGTAAAAACAAAATTCATAGTGCTTACGTAAATGCACAAAAGTGTGTTTGGGGTTTGGCATGATAAAAATAAAAATGAAAATGAAACATAAAAATAAAATGAAAAAAATGCTGGAATGAAATGTTCTAGTTGTGAGTTCTTATAATGTATTAGGAATAAGAAATACACAGGTAGTAAATCAGTGTTGTACAAAGAAGAGGGTGAAGAAAGCAGCACTTTCAGCTTCATGCTGCCAATTCCCTCCTCTCTCTCTGGTGTTAAATAATTTGAAGATGGGAGACCAGGCCAGGAGTTCACTGACAGTTGGCCCATTATAGAACTCTGTATAACTAACAGCAAAAGTTTCTACAAGAGCATTGTGTAAGTTCTAGGAGCTGTTAAATTTGTTTTATTGCTACTGAAGCTACAGCCTATAGTTCACATAATTCACCAACATACGATTTTGGGAGTCCCTTCCTGTTTCTCTCATTGTCTGTCTTTTCATAATATCAACATCAGTGAATTTTTAAATCACATCCAAAATGTTTCTGGAAAACCAAAAATAATTTGTCACAATTGAATTTAATTTTGCATTTGTTGGTAGTCCCAGTATGAGATGGAGTCAAAATTCTATCACAATCATGCAGAGGTTCGTGTGTGGTACAAATATAATAAAGCTAATATGTTACAACAAATAGACTATATTAAGGTGATGAATATTTTTATTTTCTTAAATAAGATTTATATGATTTGTATAGTAAAATCTCTAGAAGGGTATGAATTATTTCAATGAGGTGAGAAAAACACTGAAGAATAAAATATATCCATGTTGGTTTATGAGAAAGTTTTGGAGTAGAAACTCAATTATAACTAGATAATCAGTTATAGTAGTTCTATTTTTTCTCACCCTTTAAATTTGTGATAATACTGCAACATTAGAGAAAATAATCCGAGTAGTCTTTTAAAGGAAGGCTTGATCAATAAATGGCTTCGTTAGCGTTCTCTGGGATATATTATAGTGCATTACAGTGGGAAACAACGTTGTTTCAAGATAATGTAATTAGCTATTTTTCTGGCTTTAATTTCATTATGAAAATATGGTTATCTTCACATCTAACTGCTTTCATTTCTCTGCTTTAAGAGCAGGATTCAAGAGAAGTGAGATGTGCTTATTGAAAACATAACTTCATGGAAGACTAGTTCACATTTATAGTCTGCAAATCAAATGGACTAAAAACTCTGTTATGTTTCTGCTGATTTACTGTCACTTTAATGCTATGTTATCACATCCTCTTATGCTTTTATAGTTTGGAGTAGTTTTAGGTTATGCACATTTAATGAAAAGTGAAGTGCACAGCACTGGGTATGTGCAAATATAACTGCTATCACTGGAGTGAACTGTCTCAATTTTGTAGAAGGAAATGTCTTAAAATACAACTGTGAACTGTTCACACTGAGAAAGCAGAATTTTACATTCATAATAGCTTTCAGTGAGGCAAGAGACAAGTTTGACTGTTGTCTGCTGCCTTGTTTGAAGACAGCCTTGCCCTTGTTCATGAGCAAGTAAGGCGGAGGAGGGCAGAGTTGGACAAATGTTCTCTCTCTGGAGCAAAAATTATCCTCTGCTATTGATTAAAAAATAAAATTTCTTGGAGTAAGAGACAGATAACATTCATCATGTTATACAGCAATGGTCAACTACGCAGAGAAGTGTGAGTGCCTTCCAAAACATAAGTCTATGTCTACAATTCTCCTCCTCGTCCAAAGTTTCTCTTTTTATTTTATTGTTTACATCTGTCTTACTATATGTGTATAAATGGGGAAAACACTAGAAATACTTCAGGAAATCTCTTTTATATAATAAAGATTTTACAAATGGGAAATCTAAGTTCCTTTGACAAACAGGTGAAGTATATGGAAGCCTAGTGTCTCTGGTGTCCAATAGCAGATACCTGAATTCCAAAGTAGATTATGCCACTTTCACTTAGAGACCTTAGATTCCTTATTTACATACAAGTTTTTGCCTGAAATGGTCCAGACCTTATCAAGATAGCTCTTCCCTTTCCCTTTCTCTTTCTCTCTTTCTTTTTTTGATCTTGAATTGAAGAATAACCCTACAAATTCCAATATCTGCAAGACTCATATTATTTTTCTTAATCTTCTTTATTCCCCTCTAAAGCAAAAGTTAAGGCTTATCTTCCCCCCACAATTTCTCTAACTATCCAGTGATAATAGAATTTTACAAGTAGCTGTAGGAAGAGGTCAAGTTTGATGGATAATGTTCACTGATAGGAATAAAAGCCATTTTAGTTTAAAGATAGTATCAGTAAGACAAACACCCAAAGATAGAAAGATATTAGCATTACACTTTCCTCATATGTAAATAATCAGTCTGGCACGTAAATCTCATTTATAAATCATACTTACTGGTATATGCTTAAGGAAAAACTATAAATTATATTTGCTTTTCTTTTACAAGTCTTGTTTAAAAGATGATTGCATTTGGAGAAACTTGGAAACTTGGCTTTGGTTTTGGAAAATTGAGTAGTTTCTTCTGTCACTGAATCTCTGTTCCTCAATTAAGTTGTCTGTGCATTCAGTTTGGAGGGGATTTAAACTGAGATGGAACTGTAAGTTTGAGAGTGAAATCTGTCTGTGAAATAGATCTACAATATTTGGTATTAATGAAGGAAGAAAAGAAGAAAGGAAAAAGAGGAGGTCAATAAGAGCTCTTATCACTGTTTCCAGTGGTAGAATCAGATGAAATTTATTTTTAAGATTCAGATCTTTTTGGCTTTAGAAAATAGTTTACTGCTTTGTTCAAAATGAGTGCTCAAGAATAATAAAATTTGTGACAATGGTCAAAAGTCAACTGGTTTGTACCAAGTGAAGGAATTCATTCAATGAAGAGATGATAATAACATTGATTTATTTCTCACTCTCACTTAGGTCCAGAAATTCTGGTTTGTAAAACATTGAGTTTTAGAGGCAAAGGGCAGCAAACGACAGATCCTTATGGGAAAGGTCCACAATTTACAAAAAGAGGAGATAGCCTGTTGGATAACATGGTAAAGGAGAAAATGCTGATTGGGGTAAAATTTTGAAAAATATATCTAGGATTAAACTTTCTTGTCAAAGTGTAATCCACTTGTACTATGTGAAATCATAAGTGTCTTCTGTTGAAAATGTTCTTACGTGAAGGTCACCTCTTGATATACCAGTACAGTGAATCGGACAGAAATTTAGTGCCTTAATATATTCTTTGAAAGGCAGAGGTCACAAAGATGGGTGGCTTAAGAGTGACGGTAATGACAGTATTTAACATCTGTGAGTATTTCTTCCCTGCCAGGCATTGTCCTCTAGTGTGTCGGAGCTGCAAAGTGGGGTGTCAGCAATGCTGACTAATCAAAGTACATGGCATGAATTTTCATTGGTGACACACTGGGAAATTTGTCAATAGTTCTTTCTCCATTTACACTAAATGACAACACTCACATACACAGCATTTCCAACTTTGTTTCCAGAACAGAACTTCAGGGAGTAAAGAGACAAAGAGTCAATGTCATGAAAAATAATACAATTATGGGCTAAACTTATCCTGTCACAATGTTCAAAATATAAAGGTTAATGTCTCAGTCCCATATTATACATTATTGAATATGATGTATTCTTGGGCAAATTTCACAACTTTCTTCAATTTCATTTTTCATATCTACTTCCAGGTTTACTAAAAAGATGAAATTCAATTATATGTAAAATGTCAAAAGTCTTATGAAATGTTAGCCAAGTCTATATTTCAGCTTTTAAAATCTCCCTTTCTAGTTATACCATAAGACATTAGTGCAATGACAAATTTTAGCAATGAAGTAAGGAATGGTATTAGTGCAAATATTAAGAGCAGTCCTGTCAATAACATAATGGGAGCTTCCTTCTCCATTCTTTGAGCATTGAAAGAAGCTATTTAGTGATTTTTACAAATCCACATATATTTGTTTCTTTAAAATATAATTCTGATGTGGCTTTAATTTCACAAGTTTACAAAATATGAAACCCTGTTTCCATTCCATTATTTCTCTTCTTTTTATTGTCTAAGTGGTAAATAAAATAATATGTATTTAAGGCATATAAAATCATGTTCTGAGATACATATGCATGGTGAAATGATTACTTTCAAGCTAATTAACATACATATTACCTCACAAACTTAGCAATGGTTAATTTCCTCCAAATAGAAACATTTTATGTCACAAATGAAAACTATTTTTAAAAAGAAAAGTGTGTTGAGTGTCTCATTCCCAATGACAGACTAAAACAGTTAAGTGAACACTATTTTAGATGATTTTGTGATAGTTTAATATACTAACACATTTTTGCAAGTAAAAATTTGCAATATCATATACAGTGTAACATGCTATTTCCCTTGACAGAGTCTAGTGCATATGTTTTAACCTCAGGAAATTCATATAAACATGATGATCTCTTAATGAAATATTTTTTGCTCCATTACCTTCTCTTATGTATTCCATTTCTTCACTTTTATTCCCCTCCTCTTGTCTAATGTTATGGTCTCTTCTTTCATGTCATCTTATTTAAATTCCAGATATTAGGAAAAATGTGACATTTGTGCTCATGTGTTTAGCTTATCTTTTAATATGATGATCTCCAATTCAATCAATTTTCCTGCAAGTGACATGATTTCATTCTTCTTTATAGCTGAATAATACTTTATTGTGAATAATACTACATACCATATTTTCTTTATATATGCATTTGCTGATGGGGCACCTAGGCTGATTCCTTATCTTGGCCATTGTGAATTGCGCTGCAATAAACATGGCCATGTATGTATTCCTATAGTTCTCTACCCTTAATTTCTTAGAATGAATATATATATATATATATATGCATGGTTTAGCTGGGTCATATGGTAGTTGCATTTTTAGTTTTGTTAGAAACTTTCATACTGACTTCCATGGGAATACACTAATTTACATTCCCATTAAATGTAGAATTGTTCCTTTAACCCTCCATCTTTCTAGCATTTATTGTTTTTGTATTCTTGTTGAAAGCCAGTCTGACTGGAGCAAAAATGCCATCTCAATATAGTTTTGATATTCATTTCCTTAATGGCTAAGAGTATTAGGCATTATTCATACTTATTGACTATTTGTACTTCATATTTTGAGAGATGTTTAATTTCATTTGTTCAGTTATTAATTGAACTGTTTGATTTTTATGGTAATATGTTAATAAGTTAATAAATGAATCTATAATAAAGATATGCTTACAGAAACATGGTACATCATGGATAAATGGATAAACATTGAAAATATTATGCTAATTATAGGAATCTGTCACAAAAGACCACAGTGATGTGTAATTAATTTACATAAAAATTCCAAAATAGGCAAACCTGTGTTGCTAGAAAGTGAATAATTATTTGTGTAAAACTGGCTGTGGTTACACAGAGTGACAGTTAATGAAGTGGTATGTCTTTGGAGACACTTAAAATTTTCTAAAGCTACATTGTCATAGTGATTATTCAATTCTATAAATATAATAGAAACTAATTAATTGTACATTTCAAGTGATAAATTTTATGAAATGTGAACTATAGCTCAATAAAGGTGTTCAAATATCCTTTTTCATGAAGTGGGCAAATTAAAATATTTTAGGATTAAATGTAAATATCAAAATTTAAATACCTACAATTATTTTGGATATTATAAAATGGAAATTTAGTATATTAGTGATGAGAAACAACACTGATGGTACAGATAAGCAATTAAAACATGATTTGTCTGAAAATATAATACTTTATTATTTGTTAATATAATGTTTTTTCTGATAATTATTCAAGCACTATAGTCTAAATAGTTTATAAAAAGGCTAGAAATTCTTCAAAAGTCACTTTTTTTGTTAATTTGTCTTATTTCAATGTAGGATGAGAAGGAAAGTAACAGAACATTTTTTAAAATTAGATGATTTTTTAAATTAAAAATGTTTATTCTACTTTTTCTGTTATATAACTGGCTATTTATATGCCAGTTTGATATTGATATTTTAATGAATGAAATGTCTCTTAACACAAGAGTGTTTGTTGTAGTCATGGGTTATACAGAGAACAATTAGAATTAGGACATGGAGTTTATAATATTTTTATGATGGTCACCCCAGAAAATGCAGGAAATCTATCCACATCACTAAAGACATAGAATATTTAACCAAGGGCCTGAATCCCACAGCAGTGTCCCACATGAGTTCAAATGAAGACCCAGTGCTCATGACAATGCCTCCCATGAGTCCAGCTGGAGGTCTGGAGCCCACAAGAAGGACTCATGCCAGTCTCTTTTATGGATTTGTGCTGGGAAGACCCAAAGGTCAGCGGTGGAAGCCAGAAAGTCTATGCCAGCGGGGTGAAGGAGCTGTGCTGATACGCTGAGGGTTCTGTGCTGGCTCCAAGAAGTCACACAACAAAAATCAGGGCTGTCCTGCAAAGCACCACAGCCATCCTTAGGGACACAGAGGCCCCGAGCTCCTCCGACGACAAGCACAGCTGAGTACATGCCAGAAAGCCAGCGTGACGAGTTCATCCTGGAGACCAAGCAGCACATGTCTTCCCCCCTGAGCCAGGAAGCAATGCTCAATGTGAAGACCAGAGCTTCTCCAGGAGAACCAACGGCTCAACAGCAACTCATAGGAGAACTCACAACGCCTCAACACCTTAATGCAACTAACGTAAATAACTTCTCCTCCTCCACATCTCCATTTATGCTGGCAACTTTCCTCAGGTGAAACATCTATGCTCAGTGCCATGCTGATGTAATCCAGCTGGCATTAAGTTGACCACCAGTTTTCAATCCATAACAGTGTTCTATTAAATGGCACTCATTTAAGTCCTTGAGATTATTTAATTTATATACAGGCACATTAAAAAAATCTGAATGCAACTTTTCAGAAATAGAAACAGCATAAGAGCAGCAAGTATAATAAATAATTAAATTACACAGTATGTTCCAAAAACAGGGCAAAGCAAAGGGATATAGGATCGAAGAGGCAAAAGATTCACAATTTCCTCAACCTTGAAGGTAGAGGCTATGTGAGGAGCACAGAGGAAGGTGGAGTTAAAGAAGATGACCTAAGGCTGGTGACATTAACCAGTTTGTAAACACACAGGGTCAGCATTTGTTACTGTCCTAGTCAAAGAAATCATCAGACAAGTGCAGTTAGGAAAGAAATCCTGAACTATTAAGAAACTGTACAGACCAGAAGAAGACAGCAAAAGAGACTTTAGAAACGTGGTTATTGATTTAGCCAAAAGCAACAGTGTGCAGTGTCGTGTGAAGTGAGCGTGTGACTCTGCCATCACCTTGCAACAGCAACTACAGTTGCAGAGACACCAGGGGTTCAGAATTTCTTCTCCTATTCAGACTTAAAATATTTACCCTTTAGGTCTTCTGGCATCCATGATTGTCACCGTCTTTGGAGAGGCGGAGATATTTGAGCTTTCTGAACAGGAATGTAGGAATGGTTGAGGATTGTTTTATTAGGGGAAAAAAAACTTGGAGAGGAGAAGAAAAAAGCATTTTTAAAGTGTAAGTTGATGACTAGAATTTACATTATTAAAATGGAATTTGTATCCCATGCTAGTGACATGAACTTATTGATTAGAAGTAAAATTCTACATTCTAGACAAACATTTCATATAAAATAACTCCTTTAGAGCATTCAAAATACACCCCATTTATTTCTTATTTCCTGTTGTGTCCAAATATCTGTTGGGATAGGCTAGTAATGCTAAGATTAAAAAAAAAAGAATATCATTTAAAATTTAAAATTAACAAAAGTATATTTTAAAACCTTTCCACAATATGTAGTGTAAGCAGATGATAAACATACTAGTATCTGTATCTATGCATAATGAAATACTGATTTAAGCATAAAAATTAGCTAGCCTTTATACACACAGGCAGAGGGTCCCATTTGTTTTAATCACTTGAGAAGTCAGACTGAGAAAAGTATCAACAACTAATGACACTAACATCTCAACATACTTTAGGGTTCTCCAAAACTTTAACCCAGCATGGAGAATGAGAATTAAAAATTGAATGATATAGGTCATTCAGTAGGTCATAATGACACATGACTCTTCAGCTCACGTTTTATTTTCCAAAACAATATACACACACAGGTTTATCTACTTTTGTCTCTCTCATTTTTTTTTTTAAATTGTAACTCTTGATTGCCACCTCAGCAAAGGTCAGATTTCTGAAGCTGGTGAAGATTGGGCAGCATTTCCATGTGAAATGTTACAACTTTACAAATTTTGTTTTTTTGTTTAAATCTACATGCAGAAACTGAAACATGGCAAAAGAAAAATGCACAATAACGTGAAGAATAGATGCAATCAAGTTGTAGCACACAGATGTGCTCTTTAAGTTTACTCTACCGACTGGAGAGCAGATGAAAGACAACTGTCCTAATAGATTGTTAGAAATAGACTAAACACCTTCATTTCTTTTCAGTGAGCAGGGGAAAACAAAGCATAATAAAAGCAAAAGCAAACTAAAAATTATACTTGTTTTTGTATTTTATTTAGAGACAGAGGCTGTAAACCCATGAAGGTCAACAAAATATTCTGATCTATTAGTTGCTTGTTCGTTTTCTGTAGCATGCTGACTGGCACATTTTGTTCTCAGTAATACTCACAATGGTTCAACTATATCCTTGTACTTGGACTGGTTTCTGATTTTTATAAACCATCTGATTTAATATGCTCTGTATACTAACAATTGTTACATTTTTCTTTCACTCTAATAGGGTTTTTATACCACTGACTCATGAATAAAATGGGTTTTTCTTCCTCAGCCCTTGTTCTTGAAACAAATTCCTAAACAAAAGCCTTCCTGGTGGATTACCTGGTATTTGGGTATCTTTCATCTTTTCATTGTCTTACATGTAAGTTTTTACTAGAAGATTTTATTGTTTACTCTATATTTTTCTACTGTAGACTTCAAATATATCTTCCAACATGGCATGTTCAATTTAGACACTGTACCTCAAATTATGTTTAAAACTAAAGCTCATTTTCCCTCATACCATTACTATCACAATTGTTTCTGCTCTAGCCCATTCATTAGCATTCTTCTTGGTATAATTACTGTGTAGTGAAGTGAACCATCTTCTTTCTGGATATCCATTCTCAAAGCAAGATGACCTCTCATGTGATTTCCATTACAAGGTCTTTTCTGCCCTAACTGGAAGCATCCGTTTGCTACTGTGGCAGAGACTGGTGTTTCCACCTTTTGACCTCATCCTGGCCCAGGTTCAGACTCACAGCTCTCTGGACTGACACACTGAGATGTGGCCACTGCTCTCGTTCAATTGCCAGAGGACTCTACAATGCACAGCATCAGATGCAGGACCTAAACGAAACAACAATGCCAGATCAACTTCCCCTTCTACCAGTCTTAAAGACCAGATCTTAAAGATTAGATGTTGGCAGAGGCCAGTGCTCACGACTGGTGTTTGCTGGAGTTAGGTGTGGGCAAGAGATTGCAACGCTTCTTGAAACTCTTTCTGTCTTGTCATTCATTGATATCTAGAGTGGGCATTTTGGTTTTCATCCTCTTTTTTTTTTTTTTGTTCTGCTCATTGTAGGTCCAGTGATTTGCAGCGAGTTGGGACAACATGGGATATGAGCACATTAAAGACATTCAACTGATGGTTGTTTCCTCTTTAGCATGACACACGGCATGGTCTCTGCAGACTCTGCCCCTCCTTCTGGGAGCCAAGAGGAGGTTCTTGCTTCAGCTGACTTTTGAGATGCAAAGGAATAGCAACATCAAGCTGGGGCACTTTAGCAGATCTGCCACTTTGTTGCTGAAGATTTTCTAGCAGCATTTTATCTAGAGCTGGAATGAAGTCCTCATTTTCTACACAAGGTGCATACTGTAGCCCGCCTCCTTGACTCTTTACCTCAGTGTCATTCTCCTTATTGGAGTCTGTATTCTCCTCTTCCTCTTCTTCTCCCTCATGATTGTCATAATTACAATTCTCCTCTTCTCCTGGCTCATTTATTTTACTTTCATTTCTAAACTGTTCTGTTTCAATGCTCCTTTCTTAATGTTGTTGAAGATTTTCTCCAGTCATAGCACAAACTAGTATGTTTCCCTCCCTGGGGCCAAGAACAGCCACACCTTTCAAGGAGGTTAGGAATGTTGTGTAACTCAAGTGAGTTCTATGATCTGAGGCCAGTAAGGACACTGAATGAATCTATATCTGCCTCTTTTATCTCTCCACTAAATTATAAGCTCTGAATATTTATACCTTTTGATTGTTTGGAATTAAATTAGAAATTATAAGAAAACATAAATATTTCTCTCAGATGCTCAAATGGTAGAGCATAAATACTTTTTAAGAAAAAGGCTTAGATTATAATAAAATATTATTATAAATTATTAAATGATGTGCTGTTATTCCTGCTTATCTTCTGCAAACTTCTTCTCCCATTAGGATAACTTTTCAGGTGGACGGAATATCTACATCACTCATTAATTGCAGTTGGGAACTCAAAAAAAAAAAAAAGAATAATGGCAGGAAATTTAAAATATAAATTCTTAAATTCACCTTTGAAGTACCAGATGTAAGAAAGAAAGATTTGGATCTAGATGAGCAGAGTGAATTTTTTTTCTTACACTCAGACTATGTTAAGACCCCTTTGGTGCAAGGACAGAGGTCACACAGGTAGGACTCGGCAGAGAGAGAACACAGAAGACAGACTTTCTTCTCTTTGTTCTGGAATCCTCATTTTTGCTGGGGAAGGTCTCCAGGAAGGAGCTTCATTTGTGGCAAGTAGGAGTGTAGGGGGAAGTGTAATGGTCTGACACAGAAATGGAACAAAGAAATTGATGAGGTATAAATAGTAGGCTTCGAGGAGATAAGATGAATTAAGAGCGTGAAGTCAGAGGGAGCCAAGTACGTGCTGATAAGTGAATTTTCTACTTTGTTGCTGGAAGCAAGAGAGGAAGAAGGCTGTCGGAGGTGGGGATAGAGCCGGTGAGGGACGCGGCATTCAACAGTGTAAGAAAGAGCTTAACAGAAAACCCTGAGGCGTCTTGAAGTCACAAAAACACTATTTCAAACAACAGAAATATTGTAAACTAAAGGAAACCTTTAAAATTTTTAAGAAGCAAGGCCTTCTGAAAGGAAAGAGAACTCATTTCTTTTAAAATGCCATTTTAGGAACCCTTGAATTGTTTATTCATTTTATCAGCTCTGGAAATGTTAAAAGCCCTTTGGGGATATATTGATGTTGAAAGAATTTAATCCATTTCACATGCTTCTCTGATTTCCTATTAAGTTTAAGTTATTTTACTCATAAAACGTAGCACAATAAATCCTTTCGATTTTGTTCACTTCGTCTCTTGAGTCCATGAAGTTTTCCTGAGGCAGCATGGTGAACAGAAAACACAAATGCTTGGCAGCCAGATACAATTTACTAGCTGCACATGTGTAAGTTTCCCCAGCTAAAAAGACTCTCCTAATACATCCGTGTTCCTCTTGCTGTGAGGATCATATCATGCATGTCAGAGGCTCAGCAGTGGCCGGCACATAAGAAGTTTTTGAGTGATTAGTATATGTTTGTTGATATGTAGAGATTACATTCAGTTTAGTTACCCAGTGGTTCCTCTGTTCAGGAACGCTTGAGAACAGTTTGGTTTGCAAACAGAAGCATGTGGCAAATTTTGTTTCTGTTTAAGAACTCTGCACCAAGTTATGAACATGACCACAGCCATCTTTCCTGCAGGAACACAAATGTGGTCATGTTTTCCAGAGTCACGGAATGAGTTTAGTTCATGAACTGAGGCAATACTGTTCATGTTACATGTTTTTTGTCCCCTTTACCCCTCCTTTCCCCCACTCCCACACTCCCCTTTCCTTTCCCCAGATCTCTTTCCCATCTCCCAGTGTCTACCTGCTTATTTCTTAAGGTGGCTCTTCTATTTTGCTCTTAAGTTATATGTACTTTGGGTCTCTCATATCAGAAAAACCATGTGATCTTTAAGCATTTTGAAATTAGGGCTTTGTTTTTGCATTCTGTAATGTTTATGATTCTCCTGTGAAGTTGCTATATGTACAGAACACATTTTGATTTATTTTCAAATCCCCTTTCACTCCCCTCGCATTCTTCCATTTCTTGAACCACTTCTCATTTGAGAAAGATCTCCCTATTTCCTATCCTCTAGCTCATATTTTCCTCTTTATTTATAGTTTGGGTTTTTCATATAAGAGAATCCACGTGATATTTAAGTTTGTGTGTCTGATATACATCACTTCACATTATGGTCTCAGGCTGACTCTTGGAAGCAGCCTGCGTGAACATCACCAGATGAAGGGGTGAATAAAATATTGCATTGGTCTACAAGGCAGTACTGGTTTGTATAAAAATAAACAATTCAAATTTAACCTTTTGCAACTAATTTGACTTAGTAGTATCTCAGAATCCATTCATTTTCCCTAAAAATGACTCTAATTTATCATTGCTATGGGGGACATATATTATGTTTCTTATGCAAGAATTTTACCAGCTTTTCACCAACAGATTCAGCGTTTTGGATCTTTTATATAGGTTTTGATTCATTTTGATTTGATTTGATTACAGGTTAAGAGATGAAGATCGGTATTTATTTTTCCCCATGTGGAAAACCAGCCTTTCCAACACAATTTGCTGAAGAAGCTCTCTTTCCTCCACAGTGTATTTTTAGAACTTTTATTGAAAATCAGATGGCTGAAGGTACTCAAGTTTTTCTGCATTCTCTATTCTAATCCATTGGTCAGTGAGCCTACTTCTGGCATATAAAAAGTTCTGTCAAGAGACCTCACTTTTTCTGTTAGCTGTTTTCTTTTTTTAATTGGCATATGCATGCGATACATAGTGAATCTATACATGTTACATCCTAATGCTTTTTGCTTCTTATAAAATCTGTTTCTCTACAAAAATAGAAGATAATAGAATTTAGAGATACATTGGGAGCACGGATATTAATTTTCTATCAATGCTTATGTTCTTTTCTTAGAATTCCAGATAGGCATTTGTACAACTCACACTTGAATAATTTCACTGTAAACATGTTCATTACTTGGAAAGGTGATAAGCTCTACATGAGAGAACTTCAAGTGTTAAAACACTGTTCTACTAAATATAGTTTTTTCTTCCTATGAATGTTGGTTGGCACTGACTGTGCTTCTACAAAAATACTGAGAAAATCCTTATATAGTCTATATGGAAATTCTTTAAATACAGTAACTTTGGAAGTTTAACAGTCTGCTAAGATATTTAAAAACAGAAACCTCATCTTTTTAATACAAACAGGTAGTCATCACAAATATTTTCAAGATAAATAATAATTAAATCTCAAGGGGCTTCAAGACAATCTTTTTGCACTAAAGTTCATTCTGTAATGGAGGTGATGATCTCTATTAGTTAATTGGCTTTAAACAATGAAAAAATAAACTCACATTTATGACAGGTGGTAGTTTTACAAGTGGTAACAAATGCAGCAAAAGCCTGATACAGTTTCTGAAAAGATTCACACATACTTCAAAGTGACATAAAAATAAATTACAACTTGTTTTGAAGTAAATTATTTAAAACAAGGGTTCACTATCTATCTTCAATGAGGAAAAGTAAGCCTCTTACTTTTAAGTTTTGTCTGTTCTTATACCCTGTAGTCCATGTTTATTTGGAGTCTAAGTTGTGTATTTTTCATGGAATGTTACAGACTGGAAAGGTTCATTGCCAGCATGTGTGAGACCATGAGTTCCATGTGCCACAGAGAGACATCTAAAGAAATATGGAGAATCCTGTTATCTTTTTCTATTGAAGTGTATTTTACCTCTAAAATTCTGTTTCACTCCTTTGTCCTCATTTTCTCCTGTCCTTCCTAGTAGTAACTGTTTCATTCAGTAAATCTGATATTGCAGCATACTGGAGTCAGGGCAAGTGGTACCTGAGAAACCTGAGTCTCCATACCCATAAAATCACAGCATTTGCCTTGCTGTATTTAGGTCTTGTAATTTAGATGCCCAAGGCTGAACCTTGGTACCATGTTAGCCTTCGTTCCTAGTAATTTGCTCTTTTCTTGTCTCATTCTTCCCCGAAAGATGAAAATGTTGCTAGGTCCAGTGCTCCTGTGAAGGGCTGACATTCTCCTCTTCCCAGTTTTCTACTGCACATTTTAATTTGGAACCCAAATTGTCTTGCAATATTATTAACATTTTTTGGTAGATTTAATTTCTTACATTAAAGATAATTGTCTCATACATTTCTCACAGAACCTCACACGCATCTCTGTCCTTGATATCAACTGATCTTTTCTCAGCCTTCAGATGGAGAAAAAAGTTCTTTCATTTTCCAAATTTAAATCTAGAACATTATAACCATCTATGGGCCAGGAATATAGTGCAGTGGTACAGAACCTGCCTGGCAAGCACAAGGTACTAAGTTTGATTCCAAGTACCAATCACCCCCCACCCCGCAAAAGAAAAAAACCAAAACCAAAAATCAAACAAAAAACCATTATAGCCATTTAAATGCAGTGCTTTCTGTTTCTTATTTATAGCACTCAAAGAAGTGATTCCATTATGGACTATTACTTTCTGAAGTCAGGAAGGCCAGAGATTTTATCTAATGGTGATGAAGAAAGAAAGTGCAAAAGAAGGAGGTAGGGTGAGAGCAAGATTATTTGAAATGTATGTCAACAAAAAAGTAAAGGTTCTGCTAGCTACAAGGGGCTCCTGAGCAGGTACCCAGAGATATTTCTTGTCATTGAGTTTCAGAGGAATTTAGAGGGGAGGTCCGGTCACTACATAGGCAGTATGATCGCTATCGTATAAGAGAGCGTATACTTTTCAGAGTCCAAGCTATGCAGTGTTCATGTGGTGTTCATGTAGGGTACATGTGACCCTGAGCCAGTGACCTGCCTTATTTTAACCTGTTTTGTTCTAGGGAGGATCCTGACAGCTGCACACCCCTGGAAGCTGTTTCTGTCAGATCCCTGGAGGGTGATGGCTCAGCAGACTCCATTTTGGGGGTCACTTTCCTTGCTGTTTAATAAAATCCTTACTTTTGTCTCAAATCTACATGGTCTAAGTCTTGTGTTGTATTCTGAGGTGCTATATATGGAGATAATTTTAAAAATCCCTGAGCCCACAAGAAATTTGGGTGAATTTCTCGGACAAACTGATGACTACACATAGGCTTTGTTACCTGGATGTTTCATGGGGTCATTGTTCTGAGGCTCTTTTTGTCCCTGGACTTCAAGTTTTGGAACTATCAAAAATGGTAATTTTTACATGTGTGTGAATATTTATTAAAGAATTCATCAGATGCTCAAGTGATACTTTATATTTAGACTGCTTGCTGTAGTCAGTTTCTTATCTTTGGGATGCAATACCTGATACACACGACTTTAAAGGGGCAAAAGTTCATTTTGCCTCAGAGTTTGCAGATGTTTAGTCTATGGTCAATCAGCTCCACATCGGTGAAGTATAGCAGAGGAGAAACAGCTCAAGGCAAGGCAGTCAGAAAGCAGAGAGGGGATAAAAGAATCCCAAAGGAGGATGAGGGATAAACTCTTCCAACCACGACGCCAGGGAGCCAACTCCTCTGACCAAGCTTCACCTGCCATCACCACATTTAGCTGTAACATCATGGATGGATGAATTCACCAAGGAGTATCACATTTGTATGTCCAAATCAACCTCCCAAAAGCCTAACCTGTGAACACTTGATGTGATTTTGGGGACCATCTAGACATAAACCATAAATATATTATACCAGGTTTGCACTGCTTGAGTTCAGTCTCTGATGCAAGACAAAGTGCTCTGAAACAATCTGGATTTGGTCCATGTGCAGATCTGTGGCAAGAGTCTCATTCAAGATGCTTTGGTCTCTAGAAAGACAAAACAGCAATCATAGAAAGAAACCTACTGTGTACTACGCTTTCTAAATCACAGATGTTTATATTAAATAGTAGAAAAACCCTGCAAAGTATCACATTTATTTTAACTTATTATTAATATAATATTTATTTTCTATTTCTTAAAGTTAACTTTAGAACATATTTCATAACATATTTCATAAAACTATGAATCACATTTTACCATACAAAATGTGAAAGACATTGAAATTATGATTTTAGTTTTTAGGTTTTTTTGACCCAATAATAATATAAATTCTTTATCTAGCAAAAGATATAACCTTTTACAGCTTTATAGACTTAAAATATATTTTTAAAAATTCTGATTATTTTGCAGTCAATTTTGTCCTTGATCTTTAATGAGTTGGATGGGTTCTACACTTTCATTTCATTTTCATAAGGGCAAATGTGAATATTCCATTTTTTTTTCCAGAGAAAAAATCACACATTTTGCTTATTATCAGTTTCAGGAGTTTAAACATATTGTTCAACTGTTTTCAAATCATCACTGCTTACACACACACACACACACACGAATGTAAACACTTTAGACTTCCAAAGAAAATATTAAAACGAATATGTGCAACTAAGAAACACTTGTCAAATTAACAATTTTTTCTTTCCTGAATAGAACCATTCCCAGACTACTATGGATATATGTGAGTGATTTTACAACTATAGCATAGGTGCTATATTAAATGAGTCATTTTTTTGGTTCAAATAAATTAAAAACTGCTGTTGACTCCAGAAAGAAGGATCCCCAGTTTGAGGCCATAGCATAAGCCCTAGTAAGTAAATAAATGTTCCTACTCAGGCAAGTTTTCACTCCTCATAATAAAGAGAATATGATTCCCATACATATGCTAAATAAAGGGCTTTAAAAATCTTTCTCCTTAGGTAGATTCCATAGATTTAATTCTGTATGTATCCTTTAGCCAAGATTGAAAGATTAAACTCACTGCAGTATTTAGGTGTTTAATTTAATGATGCAATATACATTGTAAGAATCTTAACGTTTCCCCTGTATGCCTCAGGAAATCAATAAGTACAGTAAAAGAAAATGTCTATTTGTATTGAGCAGTCATCTCTTCCATGAAATTTGGGAGTTATCTTACTGCTAAGAGGAGTTTTATGACACAAGGCCAAGATTTTATCCACTTTCACCTTGAAAGGTTTTCCAGACACGAAACTTTTATTGGCACCTATGTCTGAAAAAAAAGAAAAACCTTATCTAGAGAGCACCTGTCCTAGTGATACAGATTTTGTGGTGATCCCATTATTAATCAGAATGTGGATCATCAGTGAAGACAGAGCAAACACACCTGACATGTTTCAAAGCCCTTTTAACTTGATTGATGATGACATAGCCAGACAAAAGAGCTGTAAAGCTGCTTAGAAAGATTTCTTAAAAACAAAATATGTTTAGGGTTCCAAAAAGTTTTTGGAGATATGATTTAATTTGAGATAATTTTCTATAAACTTAGATCAGTAAATTTAGCAATGTAGAACTAAATAAACCATAGTATTTCACATCAGAGGATATTATGATGCATTCAAGTTGAATTATGTAAAGTATATAATTTATTTTGCTCATTACAACTAAGCTCTGTAGGAAAGCAAAGAAAAAAATAATAGCACAACTAATAATTTCACTGCAAATAGTTACATAAATAAAACATGAGGAAACAATATTGAAATCCAAAGAACTAGTAACACACTTTACTAAGTGAAAATTATATTTAAAATACACTTTGAAATTAATATTGAAAAATATATACCACAAGGGGAATTTTAAATACTAGACAGAAGTGAATTGCAAACATAATTTTTTGTTTGTTTGTTTGTTTTGGTACCAGGGATTGAACTCATGATCTCACACTTACCAAGCAGGCACTTACACCACTGAGCTAAACCCCCAGCTTCACAGCATAAAATATTAATACTTAGTTTTGTTTGGAATAAAAATTTATAGAGCTCTGATTTTGCTGTATGTCCTAAATATATCCCACTCAGCCATTACTACACACTCTCAATTCCTTTCTATTTTCATCTCCAAGGTGCATTCCTTCAAAGAATATTTCTGTGTAGCAGGGGATATTTAAAAGGTAGAAAAAAATCAACATATCTTTTCTAACTTGTCTGTCCACTAGGCAGCAGAAGTTTATCAAGGTCAAGTAATAAAATATACTAGAGATAATCTCACATCTGTGAATTGTCCTTTGATTTCAACTAAATTTAATTTTTTCTGGTGTCATTCAAGGAATGATTATATTTGCTGGATCTTAACATTTCTATCAAATGAAAAAAGCTCTGTAAATGTAGGGTTGTGAAGTATCAGTAGCAAAAGGGGACATGAGCCAGTCTTTGAAGTGACATCAAAAATTCTGCTAAATACTTTTGGAGAGGAAACAATTCCTGGGTTAAACTGATCTGGAAGATAACCTGGAATCATCTGTGATCTACTTTTAAAATTATATAAATGTAACACATATGACAAAATGGAAGGTGGTTTTTTAATTTCCTTGCCAAATCAGCATACAGAGCCCATTCTCCCATAAGTTTGGGAATGATTTCCTACGGTTAATATTCTTTTCACATTGTGATATAAGAATTCCTTTTATTCTCTTTTATGAGCTGTTTGTCTGGATCATAGAAGAGTAAATAAAACATATTATTTGTATTTTTAAAAATAGTTCAATCTTCTAAGAAAAAGAAAATAATTAAGTTCTCATTTCTAACTATCTTTTTAAAAATTTGTCTTTGTATGGATAAGTTAGAATGGCACATTAAAAGTTTGTGTATTTAAGAAACTGGTTTTAAAGTATAGTGTTTGATGTTAAGCTTAGTATAAAATTATTAAATGCTTTATATAAAACTTAGCAAAAGGTTAAATATTTTCCTCATAATATCTTTATTTTATCCACATTATTATATAATTTGTAAATTCTTGTACTACTTTGATTTGATTAGATTCATTTTAAATTTATCAATAATGTATAACTATTTGTAGAGTAAATGTTTCTTATTTGGGCAAACATGGATAAATAGTAAAATTTCCTTTTTAGGAGAGACTATCTTTATACCTTGATTTCATGAAAAGGTCTAATTTTTCTGTTGCTAAGCACCTAAAATTTTTTGGTTGATCAGCAACCTGGCATATATTTTCAATTGCTATAATTAGCAATATGACTTTTATATAAAAATTAAATGTCTTATGCAATTTAACTGAATTAAGTTATATACATGCAAAAATAAATATGTATGTGTTGATACATTATATATATTTGGAGAGGAAATATTGCAATAATATTCCACCCCGGTCTCCAATATTTAATTTGTTCAGAGAGATTAAGATAGTACTTCTATCAGTAGTAAATACTTCAAAAGTTAAATCTCATATATACTCTAGTCTGATCTTATTGGTTATTAGGTCCTGCTACATTTTCAATACTATAAAACCTTTTTTTTAATAAAATTGTTCCTCTGAATGTTTAAAGATTTTAACTGTGAAAAATCCTCAGGGAAAGGAACTGCATTTCTCTGAAGCCAAACAGAGATATTCTTGTTTCATTTTGAAAAAAAAAAAAGAAGAAGAAAAGAAAGAAAGAACAGGAAAGAAATGAGAAGAAATCACATGAGAGCATTAAAATTACTTTCCACTAATGAATTGTCTCTACACACAAAGGATTGCTAATTAGATAACCCAAACATTTGAAACCAGCAAAATTATTGTAACATAATATATTGATAATAATCTAATCCTTAAATTATCTATTTATCTCTCATCTATTTATCTCCCTATCTACATGGTTTTCATCTTAAACGTCCTCACAAAGTCTCTTGTGTTTAAGAAGTGATTGAAGTATGGGGCTCTATGCTCATCAGTGGATTCATGTAGTTAGGAGTTCAGGACCTAAACTGGTTATTACCAGGTTGTCTGGTTGGAGATGACCTGGAAGGGGGCATTTCTTTCTTAGCTCTTCCTTACTTTCTCTGTTTCTTAGTTACTTTCCTCATCACGGAAATACAGTACCCTGAACCTACAAGTTAAAGGAGCAAAGATTTATTTTAATTCACAGTTTGTAGAGGTTTCAGTGCATATTCGGATGACTCTGAGGCAGGGTGGCACAGCAGGGGGGAATTATAGCCAAGAAACAGCCCGCTGCCCGTAAGCAGGTGGGAGCAGCAACAAGCCAGCCTCCCCTCTCCCTTTATATTCCATTCAGGCTATAAGCCTATTGATTGTTGCCACCCACATTCAGGTTGGGGCTTCCATTATCTATACCCAGAATGATGCTAACTCCAATCAGTGGATTCATTTAGTATCACACACCTTTAATCCCAATGTCACATACCCTAGCCTGAAAGTCTCACCTCCGGATGCACGAGGCTTTGAGGAGACATCAAGACACAAAGCAATAATATTCCACCCCTGGTCTCCAGTATATTTATGCACATCCCTTTATGCAAAAGGACATTTAGTCAATCTCTGAATTGCTAGAGTCTTAACAGTTGTAGCATTACTGAAAAATACAAGTCCAAAATAACCTTTGTGGTTTAAGGCAAACGCTTAGCTGTGAATCCTTCTACAAATGAAAAGAAAGTCGAACACTTCCAACCTACAATGGTACAACATAACTTTTCCATTGTAAAAGGGAGAACTAGGGAGATAGAAAGGAATGGCACCAAAGCAAATCCAAAGCCCAGCAAAGTAAACATTAAGTCCCATAGTTGTATATCCACCAACTGGGGTAATCTGTGGCAAGAGGTGAATCCAAAAGGCTTGGATAGTTTTGCCTCTTTAGCATTGCCGATGGCTGCAGTTTCCATGGATTATCTCTTGGGCCAGCTATGCTCACTGTAGCTTTCCTCAGACAATCCATATTTCCAGGTTCACCAAACTTCTTGGTCTTCATTGAACCTCTGGATTCACATTCACAGCATCACACACTGCCCTCTTTGGGGCACACTGCCTGGCCGCCCAGAGCTTTTTCTGAAGTCTAGGTGGAAGCCTTCCTGACTCTACAAATCTTGATTCTGCACGCACCTAAGAGGCGCACCATGTGGATGATGCCGAAGTGTGTTTCCAGCGGAAGCGGTAGCTGTGCTTCATTTTCACCTGGCGTGGCTGGATGACTAGACTGCTAGTTAGTGTGAGCTTCCTAAGAATCAAACTTTGTAGGCTGCAGGCATTCTGGAACATCATGATCTGGAGCTGTCTTCTCAAAGAAAAGTCTTTCATCTTTGCAATTTTGAGACTGCAAAGGTCGGTGTCCTGCTGGTTCTTGCATTGTCCTCAGGTCATCTTTCAATTGTCTGTTTCCTTTTCAGCAACCAGTGTATCCTCTGCTCCATCTTGCTAGGCCATAGCTTTACTTTGGTTTTCTTTCTGGCTAATTCAAAACTTTTTAAGTTATTCCACTGGTCCCTTGCTCTTACTTCTCAACACGGATCTATCTAAAAAACCACAACCACAGCCATGTCAGAGCCTCAACAGTAGACTGTGTTGAAACTTATTTCATTAGATTAACTAATTCACTGGCCTTCATCTCAATCTCAACCCAAATCTCTGCACATAAGTAAAATGCAGACAGATTTTCTGCCATAGAGTAACACAATCTGCAGTCCAACAGCCAATGTAATCTTTGTTCCTAACTGAAACTTCTAGAGCCTGGTTTCTACTGGATGTGTTTCCATCAGCATTCTGGTCTTCTGAGCTTTGACCAGACCTTAGGTACAGTTTACAACACCCCAGGTCTGCTTCTTCAGTTAGCATTTTTAACTCTTTCCGAAATCTTCTGAAAGTCAATTACAAAGGCTTCTGAACCACAAGATAGTGTCACAGCCATGACTCCACTCCTGCCAGCAAAATCTATTTTAGTTAATTTTCTCATTTCTGAGACAAAATATCCAAAGTTAAAGAAGAAATGTTTATTTTAGCTCACAGTTTGTAGAGGTTTCAGTCTCTACAAGCTGTTCCAAGGCAAGGTGGCAAGGCAGTGGGACACCACAGAGGAGAAACAGTTTGTGGTATGACAAGTAGAAAGCAGGTATCAACAAGAAGCATCAGCAAGCACAACCTCCCTCTCTCTCTCTGTTCCATCCAGGTCATAAGCCTGTTGGATTCTTGCCACCCACAGCCAGAGTGGGGCTTCCACTGTACACACCCAGAACTAAACTAATTCCAGCCACTGAACTAATTTATTATCCCACACCCTTAATCCCAGTATAACATATCTGAGATCAAACCATTTTCAAAAAGCCCTACCTATGAATGTACAAGGCTTTTAGGGTTATCTAGATCTAAGCCATAACACTCTACTTCCTGACTACAGTTGAACTTTTTCCTCTTCCATGCTTCTCTGCCCTACTGTTTTGCCTTGGAGTCAGTTAACCATGAACTGAAATTTAGCCAAATTGAATCTTTCCTCCTTTAAACTATGAGTGTTGGGTATTTTGTTCCATGAACAACAAAGTGACTAAAACATATAAATTTGTGTATAAACACACTATACCACCGAGAATATTAGGTTATAATTAACAATGCTGTACAAGGATACTCAGTGTCAGAAGAACGAGTCAAATTATAGTTAAAAAGAAATTTCAATTCATATTTATATACAGCAGATTCAACTGTTCTGCATATAAATATATTAAATCATATATATATATATATGATTTAATTACTATGTAATGATTGATGCACTGTGTCAATTTGAGAAATCTAGAAGCTTAATTTAGTAATTCAGCAGTTCTACATCCTGTTGCAGAGGGCATTCCCTTACTTCTCTAAGATGTTGTTCATTGTGTCAACTTGAGAAGTTTAAAAGGTTAAATAAGTGACCCAGCAGGGGGCAGAGTCCTTTCTTTATAAGCATTCTGAGCCTGTGCAAGAGGAGGGCATGGAGATGGGTCTGGGCAGGCAGCCTGCCTACAATATAAGTGAAGAAAAGAGGCTCTTACTATTTCACCTTTTGCTCTTGTTGCTTTTGCTGTTGGCCCTGTGCCATGCCATGCTGGCTTGGAGCCAACTGATTATGGACTGAGCCTCCACAAACAGTGAGCTAAATTAACCTTTCCCTCTTTAGCTTTGGGTGTGGGGTGCTGTGTTCCAGCAATGAGAGAAAAGTAACAAAACACACTATTAGTACTTCTCTTAATGGCAGTGTCAGGGGTATGGATTGCAGTAAAACTTATTCTATGCTGTGTTCAGTAATTTATTTATTTTCATTTTTTAGTGAAAAGTATACATGCCCACAGTTTAAAAGTTAGTGTTTCAAAGCTTTTTTGTTTTTTAACTAACAGTCCTCCTTCCAATATGTCCCCCTTCAGAGTCACCCACTTCTCATGTTTTTATAAGTTTGTATGATGTTTACCTCTACAATGAATCACTTTCTTGTTGTCCTAGCTCTGATTCTTCAGTGCAGGTGATATCTTTGCAATTTCTTCTTTCCACCAGGTGGAGAGATTAATTCTCCTCAAATACAGTACTTTTGGTTACATAAATATTTGATGTGCAAATTTTATAATAATAAGAATACTATTTCCTTCTGAGTTATAAGGTATGTAAAATACTACAATTTTTTGTTTCATGACTTTTTAATTTCTTGGAATTTTTGATGGTCCTGTTTTTTATTGATCTACTTTTCCATATATTCTCACTAGTATAAATTCCTCACTCATTACCTAATCCTATTGTATAGGTATGTAGATATGTGTATGGTATCTTGTGGTATTTTCAATTTTCTACTTTGTACTGGTTATTTTTATGCAGTTATGGGATCCTCTTTCAAAATTCATATAGGGATAGCTTTGACCTTCTTAACCACTTTGTTTTCTTTTTTGTTATGTATCTCCCTTTTCTTGATATATTCTCTTCTTTTAATTGAGCATATCTTTTAGAGGCATATTGTGAAAAGCTGAATATGTAAATAACCTTTTCTCTACTCACAATGGACAGATAATTGGATTCAGTTATGGAATTCTCCATTGGAGCATCGTAGGCATTGGTCTGTTGTTTCTAAGTTGTTAAAATTGCCTTTGAGAAATACAAAATATTTTGGTTCCTGATAATTTCAGTTCTTAAGTTAAGCTCCAGATCATCTTTTTCCTCCCCTTTCTTCTTCACTTTTCTCCTCTTTCTAAACTTTTTCTTCTTTTTCATGTCTGCTCCATCATACTACTTAAATTTTATCATTTGCAATTTGTTCATTTCCTATCTTGCTTATAAAAAAAGAATTGCTGTTATCTCTTTTCACTTTTGTGTATTGTTTAAAAATTTGTTTTTTGCTGTTGTGTTATCAAATCAGAGTGATAAACCTTAACCCCCCCCCCATATAGGCTGCTGCAGATGAAGCCACATGATGTACAAGATGGGAAAACTTTTCCCTACCTCCAAAAAATGCCATAAAACTGTTTAAAATGAAATCTAGATGCGGGTTTACTAGAAAGTACATGATGGTTGTAGAAATTTTTTCCAACATAGAACAATATAAAAAAAAACATGTAGAATTCTGCTATTAGAAAGCTTAAAAGAGTTTAACATCAGCTCTAGCAATACCATTATTCTCTAATAAGGTACTTCCCTGGCCTAAACCAGCAGAGGATGTTGTTTGAGAAACAAAGCTCTATTCCCCTCTCTTTCTCTATGACTTGCCAGGGTAAGACAAGACTTTTTTTTTTGAGACAGGATCTTGCTGTGTAGCACAGGCTGACCTCAAACTCACAGCAATCTTCCTGACTCAGCTTCACAAGTGCTGGTATTACAGGTATACACACCACACTCAGAGCAAAACACAATTTAAATTCAAACTCTTGAGGAGGTATCAGGAACTGAGCAAACTTTTGATCTCCTATGATGAGTGTACAGTGAAAACCCAAATAAAAGAGACGATATGATATGATTTTGACCCAGGAAGATCAGAACACTCTTATAGGTAAGACAAGGACTTTTCTGGACTGTTTGCCCTTATTGAGTCCCTAACGATTTGGGACAAGTTGGTTGTGGGAGCAGGAAGGGCAAATATCTGAGGCAAAAATTTTCAGAAATGAATAGGTGTTGAGAAGTTAAAACAAAGACATTCTAGGCAGTAAATCTTGCCAATTAAGAAAACTGTCTTATTTCTAAATTTGACACTTTATTGTTCTTAAATTGGAGTGAATTTTACCTTACTTTCAAAGGTTGTATATATGAGCTTTTTCAACAAAGCCAGAGAGAAATGTGGTCAGCAATTTAACACAACCCAGTTCCCAACAGTTATGATTGCGGAAAGCTCTCAGAAGTATGCCAAGATCCAGTAAGGGACAAGTGCCATGCATTATGGTACATACATCCAGTGGAATTCCAGTAAATGTTAGTAAGGAGGCCCCAATATGTAAAGCTTGCAAAAATATCTTGCTATGATACATAAGCCAGGTGGAGAGCTGTATTACAATATGGTTCTTTTGAGAAAGCATTTTGTAGATTTAAAAAAATAGACATGTATATGACAGATGAGGGATGCTTACCTTTCAACTTCTACTTTTCTGTCCAGTTTTGAGTTTTCTGACTCTATGCATTAGTCTCTATCACCCATGGTTTATTTTCTGTAGTTTCAGTTATTCAAGGTCAGATGAAATCTGAAAAAATTACATAGAAAATTACAAATAAAACAATTTTCAAGCTTTAAAAAAAATAGCTACAGTCTACATAATGTTGATTAGTGCAAGTAGCCACAAGTTCATTGTCCTGGGGTTTTATTTGAGATCCAGTACTCTACTATTCTAAATACCTATAATTTCATTCATGTTCAAGACTTTTACTTGGTACTTTAGAATAACTGTAGTTTTCCTCTGTTATCTTGTGTGCTGACTTTCTGACATTTTCTTTTTGAACCTTATAATCAACCTCTATTAGAATGATGGATTTTAGATGGATCAAGCTCCAAAATAAGCTGATAAGGTCAGAAACTAAATGAAACCTTACATTTCATAATTTGAAACATTTTTCATCTGTCATCCATTTTATAAAAATCTTAATTCCACACCAACTTGTGTTCATGAAGCCATGATAGATTATTTTAATATAGTATTCTATAGGCAAGTGAATATTGATTTTAGCAAAAGTGAAATTTTAGAATCTCTGCATTATGTGCTATAATATGTATAAACTTTTTTATAGTTAATTCATTTAAAAGTAGTCCCCCAAGACACATTCAATTATAGATTTATTTTTTATGACATCCTCAAAAAAGTTCAATTTTTTTTTTTTTTATCGATACTGGGGATCAAACTCACAACTGCATGCTTGTAAGGCAGGCACTTATGCCACTGAGCTAAATCTCCAGCCCCTAAAAGTTCAAATTTTTAAAAATGTCATCAAGTGAAACATTTACTCTTACATAAATCATCAAAAATCCTATCTTTTTGGAAGGAAATATTACCTCAACTTAACCAAATTTTAGAATTCCAAATTTCTCTTATACTATTACAGGTAGATTTTATAAGACAAGATATTAAATACTTGGATGGTTGATTATGGGTAATATTTATCAAGTATTTATAACTTTAGGCATTGGTTTGAGATTAAGTGCATCATAACAAAGGCAGATGTTAAAACCGTCTTTATTTTGTGGATGAGGAAAGCTATTCTAGTTGTGTAAATTAATGGTTTTCCTGCTTTTTTATATCAGAATCATTTAGAAGAAGGGGTAGGCATTTCCGTTTTTATTGCATTCCCCAAGTATTTCTAAGTACCACCAAAGCTATAGAATAAAAGGAATAAAACACCCTGTTGAAGATAAAAAGTGGCAGAATTGATATTTAGACACTATCTGATATGCTCTTAACTAACATGCTATACAGCTATACTTAGCCTTTCTAAAGGCTAGAATATATGTATAGCTTCTGATACAAATAGCTACATCATCCTGTCTTCCTTTGAACACAGTGAACCAATAGTATGTCATAGTACTTATACTTTCAATGAACTCTCTTTTAATGAAGTACACTACTGACATTAAATATAAATGTAATACCTGTGTATCGTATATTGGTGATGCTCAGACCTCTTGCTCCCATTTGCTAACAGGGGGTAGGAGAGCGGGGAAGGATGAGATGTTTGATTCTCAGCCTGCGTGCTCCGTTAGGCTCAAGGCTGCTTACCAAGGAAGCAAGCGAGTTGCTTTCTTTCCCAGAGCCCTAAGTTCCAACATGACCGGATCTCGGGAGATGCTGGCTGGTGGAATACAGGTTTGCTAGCAGACAATACAAAGATATTTCAGAAGTCACTCCTCTATTCAAAGTAGGTTAAAGTCAAAGTTGCCTACAAACTGTAATGTTCATAGTCTTGTAGGACTGCACATGGTCTTACCACAGCTTACAATACAATAAAATAACTTGAGTATTGTTCTGCCTGTACCCACTGGACATTCAAATAATTCACACTATTGTGGGTATCAAATGCATATAAACATTATTTTTAACAGTTTAATATGGCCTGACTGTTTTCAAAGTCTTTATAGAAGCAAAAGCAGCACCCTTCAAACATTGCAAACTACTTGTGAAGAGATACTGGTAACAACTACAAATCTAATGTTTTCTGTCTTCACCAATACAGAATTTTTCTATGTTTGGAGTAGGAAAAAAATGCAGCTTTTGAGAAGTTTCTCAAAATCTCTGAATTAGGGAAACATGGCTACAGCATCCTCTGCTGATAATTTCTGGTATTAAAGTCCGTGTGGCAATAGCCTCAGTTCCATAAGCCCTCAGCTCCCTTTCCTTCACTGCTGTAACTGAAAAATGCATAATGTGGTCTCAATTGTTTTACTCCAGTCCTAACTCCTGGTAGGTTTTCTCTGAGACTCTTCATCATCAGCTTTGATTGGGTTATTGTTCTCTTTTATGACCTGTTAATATTTTATTCTTTCTATTCATTCACTCGGCAAATATTTCCTGAAAGCCCATACTGTGGCTGAAGATATTCTCTTTGTATGAGAAATAATTAGGAGTAAAACAAGGCTGATTTTCTATGAGGCTTCATGAGGCAGAGGAAAAGAAGAGGAGGAGAGAGAATGAGGACAATACAGTGTACAGAATGGTAGGTAGTAGATAAACTTTGTGAAGAGTGAAAAACAAAGTAAAGAGAGGAAAAACAAATGCAAATACGAGTCTTAGGAGATTCTATTTTTTATAGATTGGTTTTTATAGATTGGTTTACATAACTTTTCTTCTAGTGTAAACACTGCTCTTCCATAGAATCTTATTACTAGAGAAATAATTCCCAAGCCAAACTCAAACATAGTAAGGATTCTGTGTCAACAAACTCATTAGTGAGTGGGACAGGGGTTAGAGGGTGAAGATTTAGCTGTGGATGGAGCCTGAGACTTTTTTTTAAGCCTTTATATTATAAGTAAATGCAGACATCTTTGTCTAGCACCAGGATTTGAGACCCAGGTCTTCATCTATTTAATTTTTTAATTTGTCACTTACAGAGCAAGCGGAGCCAAGTGCTGTTAACAGTGAGACAAGGTCAGTTTTTTGCACATTTTATATTAAAAATGTGAAACCATTTATTATAATCCTAACACTAACATGGGTACATCTGCACAGTGCAGGGGGATAGCCTTCTCTTTCTCCCTGTTTCCCGCCCCTGAGTTGTGGACACAAAGGTGACATGGACTCACCCCAACCATGTTTCCTCCCTAGAGTACACAGAGATGACATGTGTGGAGCTCACATGACTGAGCCAAATCCCAAAGCAAAGCAATGAATAATGTCTCTTACCAGTTTGATAAACCAGGAAAGAGATGATTAATTACAGTTGTAAGATAGCATAGATCAATAGGAAGGAACATCTTTTAAGAAAGATAGTGTCTTGCAACAGCAATATGGTAACCATAGTTTGGACATTAATAGGCTTTAATTTCCGTGTCCATCTCTGATTCATTTAGGAAGGGAAAAATTCTAAGTATATTTCATTTCAATTACATCTCCTCTCTTAAACCTGGAGATTCACTCCTCAATCATGGACCTTATCACAACTTTCCCCTCCAGAAAAAAGTTACCTTCTCACTGAAGGCAGAAAATAAAGGTTATTTGATTGTTATTCTTTTAAGTTTCTCACAAAGGTAACATCACCTACAAAGGTGACATCATCTGTTTAAGTCTCCCACCCTGTCTTCCTTCAGTAACATGTGAACTTAGGGACATTGTTACCTCATTCACCTATCCGTTTCTCCTTGTTTTTTTCAGCTACTGGTTTTGTGAGACTCTGTGAATTAAGGGTAATCACTGTGCTTTGGTGTCTAAGTTCATTTCCACTGGTGGAAATGAACTTAGACAAGTTGCAGAGTTCTCTTTGATTTCTCTTTCTTCATTCATCAACTGAGGATCCAAACAACTCTCTCACAGGGTTTTTGCAAGAATTATGTGACATACTATGTAAATCACTTGGAAACCAGTAAGAATTCCAAAACTGACAGACTTTTTTATTGTTTGTGTTACTCCTATTGCAATGTACTAGAAATTACTGCAACAGTGATTATCAAAGCACATTTCCACACATTTCCAATTTTTTCCTTAAAAACGTTTATAGCTAAGGAAGACAGATCTAGGTTCAAAGTGATAAAGTTGCTTTTTCAAGGTCTCAAAACTAGTTGCTGTTGAAATAGGACTCAAAATTACATTTTCTAAGTCTTCCTTTCATGCTTGTACACCTATTTTTACTCCTACTAAAGTATTTGGTTCATTATAGGGAAGTACTCTCCTTTTGGTGAATTTAATATTCAGTTGAATTTAACACTTAATATGCTGCTTTTGTTATAAAATAAAAGTTGTGTATCTCTGCATAGACATTGCTTGTGTTTTTCTTTGCACTGTGTATTTCTTAAAAGTCAGCTGTTCTTTAGGTGTACAAAGAGGTAAAGGCATTAATTACATTAGCTGAAACAAAGACTACAGCTGTGTGATTTAGAAACAACCACAATGGATTTTACAAAATGCTTCCTGAACAAAACTCTAAACATTTATGACAAAGACTATAAAACATATGGCTTAGTATCCATTTAAATTTATAAATGTTAAACATCAGCAGAGAACTGTGGGCTTTTCTTTCTCTATTTCGTTTTTATGAACTCAAGTCTTAAAAGGAATTTCGAGCAGTCAATTAGTTCAGTTTGCTGTTTTCAAGAATATTTCTAGGTCACTTGGATTTCAAGATACTTCATAGCTTATGTAAACAACTTACATTAGTACAAAATCACTCTGTGGAAATGATTTATTTATTCTGTGTTGGGAGACAAATAAGTTTATTTTGTAACCATATTAAAAACTGAGCTAATGAACAAAAATCATGAATGTTTAAGATGTTGTTGGATAAATTGAGGAATAGATAGTTTAATCCCCTAAAGAAGGTATATTCCGAAGAATGATTCCTGTAAGTGTTGGGGTCACTGTCCTTGATAAAACACCCTTACGTTTGACTTGCCTGATCCCGGGGCAGTCCACAACCTGGAACCAGTAAATGGGATTGTGTAAAGCCCTGCCTCTGCTGATTCAGTTCAGAATCGCTCTGGAGGGTGCCAACAGGAAATAGCACAGACACCTGTAAAACAGGGCTAGGCCAACTTTATTTAACAAACTGGAGCAAGCGAGAGAGACTCAGGTGTGCTTCAGCTCACTTCCAAAAAAGAAAAAGGTAGCTGAGGAAAAACAGAGATAGAACCAAAAGGAGCAATAAGAAGTGAGAGGCGAAAAGTGCAGTTATACAAAGATGTAATGGTAGTGTGTGAAATGAAAAATTATGTGAGAAGACCTAAGAGAGAAACATAGAAACAGTTTTGATAAGGTAGGTAGGGACAATGTGCAAAGACTCATTGTGAGACTTGTGGACACCTAAAGGACCTTGCCTAGGGTGAGTGGGAAGGAAGGCCACTTGCCCCAGCCTCTTGGCTCTGTGCTTAGGTGCATGCTTTGTGCCGCGTAGAGGTCATAGTTCATAGAGTTGTACATTTCTGAGCTTCCTGTGGGGCTTGTGGAGATCTGTTGAAGCTGCAGTGGGGAATAATTATCTCTGCTCAGCACAGCTTCAGTGCACTTTCCTTTCATAGGTATTGATCACCAGATCTCTAATGATCGTCCTACATACTAATCTCCATCTGAGTCAGTTTATTAGAATATTCAGCCTTTTTCAACATGTTATTTATAATTGTAATTCCTTGGAAGTTCATGAATTTGAAATAGAGGTTTCTTTATTGTCCCCACAGACATCATTACAACCTTAGAACAGGTACAAGACTGTGTAAGCTTTCTTTTAACCTAAAAGTTGTGCTTCATTTTTGCTGACACATTTGTAGTCATTTGTGAGTTCTTTTCTATACATTCCATGGCTGTGTTTTGGTCTTTACTGAAATAATATGTTATATCCCTAAATAACTGATGTGGAGCAAAGAGGTGGTTCAATAAATTATCCAGTTAAAGAGAGACAAGGTAACAGATGCTACAATTCCAGCAACGTAATAAATATAATGTATTACATTTTAAGTGCAGGATAAATTGTATGACTGTAGCAAGCAAGTTTGGTCATAAAGAGAGCCAGTAGGAAGAACTGTACTCCTTAAAATGGGACACAGTTAACCAGTGATTCATCCACTCCTATTCCTTGACAGTGTTGTGTGGAAAACTTGTCAAACAACACAGTGAAATCGTTGACGTTATCACATAATTTTCAAACAAAGCACAGTGATTTCACAAGTCAACTACATATTAGAACTTTTTAAAAGAATGAACAAAAAGATTGATGTCATGCACGATGTCTTAGTTATTTTCTCATTGCTGAAAAAAATTACCTGATATCCACAAGTTAAAATAGGAGAGGTTTATTTTGGCTAAGTTTGTAGAGGATTAAGTCCATAGTCAGCTTCATTAAGTGGTGGGGCGGCGTAGCAGAGGTGCATTGCACAGCAGGAGTAGCTCATGGCATAGCAGGCAGGAAATGGAGACGGGAAAGGAGGAGGAAAGAAGATAGGTTGTTCCATGCGCCCAGTGACCCACATCCTCTAACCAAGATTCACCTCCCAACCCACATTTAGCTATAAACTCATTATTGGACTAACCCACTGGTAAATATCAAGCCCCCTGACCCAATTGCCTTCTAAAACCCCCAACCATGAGTGCATATGGCTTTGGGGAGGCATTAGACATAACATAACATAACACAGCATAACAACATAACATAACATAACATAACATAACATAACATAGCATAGCATAGCATAGCATAGCATAGCATAGCATAGCGTAACATAACATAACATAACATATGAAAATGGTATGATTAGTTGTCAAGTAAATAGAGAATTATGAAATTCTAGTTCTTGAATGAGAGTGATACTATTTCCAAGAAAAATTTTAGTATAACAATATACTTATTCTGAGACAGCTACTCTGTCTCAGAAAGAAAGCAAAATTGGCACCATTAATTTAATTCATTTTATTAATAGCATTGATGAGCAGCAAATAGCATCTTTGTGTACATTGTCAAAAGGTAATTATTGTTCTCACTTAGCACATATTCTAAAAAGTAATTATTTTCACAGACAGGTCAACTTATGGTTGGACAAGTGCTTGTTATACAGACAATGAATAAGTTCCTGGCATACACTTGAGACACATGTGAGAGGAAAGTGAACTATGAGATTTTATTTTCCTTATTATGCAAACCCCATAGTACAGAAATACATTAATTAATGTAATTATTACTCTGTGAGTCACAATGAAGACCAGAGAAGGTGTCTTGGCATTAGTACAGAAAAGATACCATTGATAGAGAGAGCGGAAATGTCATGCTATTTGAATATGTTATTTATATAGCCTAATGAAAATTTTATTTAGTAATCAACAAATCCTTGGTGTTGAAAGGAAGGTAAATGTTATGAATGTGATGAAATTTCAACCATATAATTTATGTATGTTTTTAGTCTCCTGGTAAAAAAAGAAAAAGAATCAGTCAAGTTTTTTTTTTGTTTCTATTCTAAAGCTGACAGAAAAATAGTCACATTTTTTTCTATCTTCTAAATTTTAGAAGCAATTTTTTTGAATGTTTGTGTCTCTGTTGGTATCAAGTTAACTTCAATCCAATTATAGTAAAACTCTTCAAAAAGATTTCATTTCCCTTTTATTGCTTCCTTAATCCTTATTCTTTCTCATGTATTTAATAGGGATTTCATTTACGTGGTCAACTGACTCAATAGATCTCTTTCTAATGACAAAATGCCTTATTTCTTACCAAATTCAAAAGTAAATCTTCAGATTTTTAATAAAGTTTTTCCATTTGAACATATATAGTATATTATATCATAACATAAAATTGTTATATTATAGATACATAAATATAAAAATAATAGTTCTTTCTGATCCAATATTCTACCCATTAGTACAATTTTCTGATAAACTATCTTATTGTTTTTTTAATATTTATGTCTACAAATCCATTTTCCTTAATGTTTTTCATCTAATATATTATTATCTTTATACTGTGATGATAATCTTACCACATCATACCTTCTATTCTGAAAGAAATATAATTTCAGGCTTTTGGTTAAATTGATATTTATCATTTATATTACAATTATAATTAAATACATATACACTGCTAAGACTCAGTGCCTATAATTATGTTTTCATATTTTCATTATTTTCATGACTTTTTAAAAGCTCACAGCTACCTAATTTTATTAATTGGTTTAACATTTTTCATAATTGTCAATGGTGTATCCCAAAATACGTACAAATCTGATAAAACAACTCTTTGTTATTCCAAACCCATTATGTTTATCAATAAATTGTCTTCTTATTTCTAGACTTTGGTATACAGCTCTCTCTCTGTTCATTACTATCTCTGGTGTTTGTTTGCTATGCCTGCTTTACAGCTGTGTTTCCAGGACCCCTTGCACTACCATTTTGTGAGATCCCAGGACCATATTGGTTGGAATATCCTGTTTTCTAATCCTTTCTCTTTCTAAATTTCTTCTTTTACTTGCCTGTCTCATGTTACATAAAGGAGCTTTCTGTGGAAGCTTGCATAGGAAATACAATTTTGCTTAACAGTATGCAAGTTGGAATAAATCTTTAATCTAAATTCAGACTTGACTAATTCTTGAGTGTAAACATGGAAGTGAAAGACTGTTTTTCTTGCCATTTTTGAAGCCACTGAGGCATTATAAAATTTGTAGTGTGGCTGTAAGGTTTAGGTTTCCAATCATTGTATGTGATATGTATGGGCTTTTTCTGCTTCTCTTAGAAAGATTTCTTATCATTATGTTTGTCATGAAGTTTTATCATTGCAATTCAATTTAATTACCATTCTTTATGAAGAATCATGAAGTTTTGTAAACTTTACTTCTATTTTTTCTTTATTATTTTCTTCTCAGGGACTTAGTTTCCTTTCCTTTAATACAGTATTTATTGATTTAACAATTGGCCACCAGAATTCATTTCAAAACATCTTTTCTATTATTTTTATATTCTGTACTTTTTTATTCTTTCAGGAAGATTGCTTAAATTCTATTCTTCTGCAAGTTTTATTTAAGCATTACACTTTAAATATATGACAGATTTTTGTAGCTTTTGTATTCCTTTGAATCAATTTTGCCATTGTTTCAGGGATGTAATATCATGATAAGAAATATTCTGTTAATTGTTGATTTAACTTTTTTCAGTCCAGAGATGAATTGCAGTTGTCTTAGACTTGACAAACCTTGCTGACTTGTACCCAAAAGAAATCAATTGATTCAAAGAGAGATCTAAAAGGAATCAATTTTTCTCTTGAACTTGTCTGGTATAGAAAATAATCCACTACTCTCTCTTTCTGGGTAATAGAAAAACTTTTTTTCAGATCTCTGGTCACTGAGGGAGAAATGCAGTCTTTCATTTAATTATTTAATTTAGCCTAACTGCTTACCTGTCTCTTTTAGTTCCTCTTTATTCATTCTGGTAACCCAAGTTTCATGTTCCTCAATCAGAGCCTCTCTTTCAGATTGTCTAGCTTCAGCTTCCCCTTAACATAAATCTCTCAGAGATTTATTGCTCTCAGTGTGTTAGATTTTTGAGCATGGACAGTGACAGTTTGATTTGTTCTTCTTGTTTTAAGATTTGGAAAGACTTAGGTTTTATATAAGTATCTAGTCATTTAATTATCTAAATACATTTTTTAATATCTTGTTAATATTTCTTTTTCATCACTTTTTTTCATTTTAATGGCATTTTGGAAAAAAATTATGAAAATGAATGAGAATAATTTGTCAAATTTAACTAGTCTTTCCCTTTTCATTCAGTAGTTTCTTCAAGTACTATGTTCAGGTACAGCAAATTTCTTTTGTGATTTTATTATTTTATTTTATTTTAAAGAGAATAAACTCAAGAAAAATAAAACAGAATAAAGCCAATGAAAATAAACCAGTATAAGTGACACAGGAATTCAAAACAATACGAAATCAACAATGGTTACCATAATGCCTCTTGTTATATTCAAAATAGCTGCAGATACCTTTAGACATAGTAAAAATCAAACAAAACACAACAGAATAGAACCATAAAAACAAAACAATGAATGCAATAAAGGCCTCCAAAACAAGATTAATAGTAAATACAAAATGGTTACCATAACACATCTTGCTCTCTTTGAAATAACAAAATCAAACAAAACAAAACAGAATAAAACCCAGCCTAACAAACCAATGAAAATGATATAGGACATCAAAACAAGATAATAGGGAATTAACAATGGCTACCACCTTCAGAAGGAGATCCCACTAGATGCCACACTGTGCACCATTATTCTTTGAATAGATGATCAGACCACAAGCCCTAGACCTGCAAGTCAGTGAAACACCAAACACCACAAGCATCAGATTGCATTTCACCTCAATAGCTATCATTGCAGCCTGTGTTTCTCCAGATCAGCTGGTCACTTACAGGATGTGTGTGTGTGAGGGTTGTTGGCTCTTCTTGTTTTCCAGTCCATGTGCCAGAAGGGGCTGGGGTCTGGCTGTCCCCCAGTCAGCAGCAGCCCACAAATGGTGCTGGTTCACAGGGAGGGTTTGCTTCTTGGAGAATTCTTGTTCTCTTCACCCACAGTCCACAAATTTCTTTATGTGAATCTTATCAGTTACTCTACAACTCAATTGATGGGCTGTGCTCTTCCTCTGAACTCCTATATTCTAGTGTGTTTCAGAGCTCAGGACTTGGCCCTGTTCTCCATCTTTCTTTCTTTCTTTCTTTTTTTTAGGACAAAGGTCTTATACAACATCTATTTACAAATCCCTAAATACATGATAACAGTCTTAAAGTCTATTCTGTTTCAAATAATTTATCTGAACTCCCACTGAACATATTCAGTTAGATAAGTAGAGAATTTGAGCCCACAGAAAGAATTTTGATTAATTTTTTCCTATCAAAATGTTACATTTACCTTGTAGTTGAGTCAGGAATAAATCAATTTGTATGCATCCTATAGGATGTTCAGATTTGATTTAGAAATGTCACAAAAATGGAGTTGTACATGACTGATTTACTGGTTTATGCCCTATTTAGGCTTTTTCAAAGCAGAAGAATGCTCTTTTTATGATGACTTTATTTTTCAAAACTGTTTGCTACTTTCTATTTTTATTATATCTCAGGCAGCTAAATGAAAGATCAAAAATTTTATACAATTTTGATTTTAGTGGAAAAAGATTAAATTTTTTATGAACTCATTTAGATGTTTAACCTAAAGTGAGTAATGCATCAATTCTGAAGATTATTCTGTCAATACTCAGAGGTAAAATTTTCAGCAATAATAAAGTAATTTTAAAAATTGTGTGTATGTGCATGCAGGTCTCTGTATATACTTTTATATGTTTATATGTGAATTTAAGAAAATTGTTTTTTGTATAAAATGATGTACAGAGGATATTTCCTCCATATATCCTTATTGTTGCTGAGGTATTTCCCTGTGAAGAAAAGAGCTTTTAGAAGAAATGGTCTTCAGGGAGAACTACTGGATACAGATAAAGTGCTCATTATTGAATGAAATTGTCTTTATAAGCATCTATTCTAATTGCAACAGCAATGATTAAAAGAGGTTGGCTCTGATCAAATCTTTCCATTTATGACTTATCAAGAAGCTGCAGTTGCTGTACCATTTCAGAAAAAAATATATACATTGTTTTTCCATGCAATTGTAATGAAAAGAAAAAAAAAGGTTTAATTAGAGTAAAACTCTCCTTGCTATGTTTAAGTAAAGAAAGATATCTTCCTTTTTTTTTGAGCACTGATTTTTAAGTTTTGTTTCAATTGAAACTTAACAAGCTTTTCATAAATTCTGCAATTTACACAGTTTAATGAGAATCTGATATAATCTTTTTAATTCCATATATGGCCTGCCTCTATGGGACAAAACACTTGTAAGCTGTGTCAGATACCATTCATTTGCCTGTATCATAACTTGTTTTTGAGGATTTCTACCTTGAAACTAGGAACAATTTCACTAATAGCATACAAAAGCTTGGAAAATTGAAACTGATTTAAATAAAAACACTACATATGTACACTCAGTGAAAGGCTTGAACATTTTATTGATAATGAGATGAAATGGCTTTGATTATGGCCTAGCAAGTAGGAAGTGAAAATTTCACAACATATGGGTAGAGAGAGTTATGAGAGAATTCCTTAAATGGTCCAGAGAGTTGATGGGAAGACATAAAAGGATTATTTCAATATGGCAAAGGTAGAAAATTATAATAAGCTAGCTTTAATTTTCACTGATACTATCAAAATGGTATCAAGTATGAAGCTGTTAACCAATGTCATCAGTTGACTATGCATATTTTGCTAATATAGGTAAATCCTTTCTGGGATTCTAAAACACAAATTATATAAACATAAAATTATTGTAAATCATATAGGTCTGAATAATCTCTTCTGCTGCTTCATCAAATTGGATTGCATAATAACTTCATCTTTTGTCTCACAGATTTTCATCCTTTTCATCACATTTTCCTACTTCTAGTCATAGTGTTGAAAATAAAATTCAAATGACTCTTGATGCATCACAACCTTATTGTCAGTCGACATTTATTGAGCAGCTATTTGGGCTGTGTGAAGAGCTGCAGTATATGCCTATGAGGTTGGTGCCTTATTTTCTGAAACTGTTTTACTAACTTGGTAAGTAAATTTAGTTATATTTATAGAATTCATTAAGTAATAGGATCGCATGTACTTTATCCGGTGTCAACCACATACAAGTCTGAAGAAAATATGGGAGATTTGGCTCATGAGTTTTTAATTAAGCAAGAGCCAGATAATACTGCGTGATAGTGAACAGTTGTCTGGTTCATATAAAAAGGCAGTGTGTGGTCCTTTCGGCAGCCTTTCCCAGTTATATTCTGCATCTCCTTCTATTTTCCGCTTCACCCCCAGATCCACTATTTCTAACATACTTGATGACTCACCTTAGTCTATTTATCTGTTCTACTTCATTAACAACCTATTTTAATTGGTAAGTTCACCCAGAGGCTACATCTCCCTAGCAATAGAGAATAAATTCATTCAGACTGTTTTTCTCTTGACATTTTAGGCTGACATAACACTTTATGAGACACAGTTGTTCCTTTTTTCTGGGCCAGAGTATTCCTTCCTATGATATGTGCTCTTTCCTGAAGCTAAGAATGTTAACATAAACTCTCTGCATTCACTTTTATTTAAACTGAGATTTTGCAAATCTTTCTTTTAAAGTTAAAACCATGTATGCAACAGAAGGAGGGGTATATATGTACCTAACTAGCAACTTTTAGTCCTTTTGTTACATGTATGTTATAATAGAAGCCCCAAGAAACAATTAAATTGTTTGTTGCTTCAACTTTAGCAGCAAACAAATAAGTGCTTATCAGTTACTCAAGTGACTAATTTGAAAGTTCTTGTGGAATATCTTGATGTTTAGGAATTTTTGGAACTTGAACTATTTTCAAGATTGTTTCAGATTACAGATTTTTTTTTTATTTTAAGAAACACTATATATTAAGAAGAACAAAACAGACCAAGAAATCATAACCCTTCCATGTATCATTAATGTCTGTGAAATTTTTTCTATATGCTGTAGTTTTGAGCTTCCTTAATTCTATGTACATTCATCTTTATATGAAATTCCGTGTCTGAACTGACGTTGTATCTTGAGGTCATTTCTGACATTCTAAGTTGTGATTTGATATGTAATAAAATTTATAAGAAAATTGGGAAGAATAAAAAGAGATTGCAAATTTGAAAAGAGTAAATAGAGAGTGGGGGATGCATATTTAATTAGGTACATGGACAGGCTAAGAGAAAATTGTTGAGAAATTTGACTTGCTGAGAAATTTTATTTCTCTAACTTCAAACATCTGTTCCAGAATTTTATTTAATTTGCTACTATTGAAATACATGCATCATCACCGCATTGCTTTAGGTACTTTCATCGAATCTATAAATTGGGGCTAATACAAAATATTTGTGTATGTAATGAGGGCACAGGAGTCAAGGTCATGTAAAACCTACACTTCCTTTTAAAACTGTTTTAGCATCTAAATGTGCTTAAATTAATACTATCGAGAGTCATTTTAATTTTTCACATTTAAGAGAGTTGGCCTTAATGAAGCTTTGACCGCAACAGACATTTACTGGCTAATCTCACTCACATTCTAGTTACATAGATACTTGTACTCACTCTGAAATGATTAAATCATAAATTCTTTCTTACAGTTGTTATTCCTTTGTTCCATTATGTAGAATCAAACAAGACATGCCTATGATTCAGTCTGAGAAATAATTGAGTATGTACAGGGAAAACGCAAGTCACTGGCAGAGAAGAAAAGTTAAAGGAATCGGGCACAGAAGAGTGAACAGCACTGCAAATCAACTTGATTTCTTCATGAAATGTTCTTTTTCTATCATGCATATGCAAATCGCTAAGATGAGAAAGAAGTCATATTATGTCTTTCTTTATAATTGGCGATCATATAAACATTCCTAGGGTTTAAGTTTTTTATCAAAATATATAAAATGTAAAGGATTTCTATGTTGTATAAAGCATTTGGCTGATGGGTAAAAATACCAGCAGTGAGAAAGCCTTCTTTTGAATACAACATCACCACTTTCAATCAATGGTTATATTACTTTAAGTACATGGGCAATAACTTTTTTCATTTGTAAAATGATGATTTTTGTCAGGCTAAATAAATACTTGAATTATTATTCCTGTTATTAAATTAATGATGATGAACAATGTAATTTTATTTGGTTTTCAGGTTTGTGATTTTGTTTTATAAGGTTATAAAATGTTCTTGAGTAATTTTATTTATTAGTTACCTTTATAAATTAGCATAAATATAATATAATATTTATGATATTTGATAGCTGAATGTAAGAAAGAGATTTTCAAATAAAATGATTATAAGAATGTCCTCTAGAGGGATCCATTTTATTGCTTTATAACTATGAACTTACAACTGCCTTAAATTTTTATATAGTACATATTGGAATGCAAAAGATTTACTACCATGAGTATTGGAAAAAAACAATTAAAATGGGATTTAAAAATTCACTTTTGTGTTGGAGATAGAAGGCTCATTTTATTCAGATACATATTCTAATATGATGTGATACTGATAATACAATGCTTTTTCATGTAAGTTTCTTTTTATATAGAAAAATTTCTATTTTAAAAATGAATTAACAATGCCAGTTGCTTTTAGTTTCAGTCTAATAAAATATTTCTTAGTAAAATAAAGTCAGGAGGGCTGGCAGTTTAGCTTAGTGGTTGTTAAGTGCCTGCCCTGGCAAGTGTGAGGTCATGAGTTCAATCGCTTGTACCAAAATAAATAAATAAATAAATAAAGTCAGAAATTATATCTTAAGAACAGATTTCACATGGTTGCAAATTACAAAATACTTTTTCATTTATATGTTGTTGACCTTGATTATAACATTCTCATTGCTTAAAACTACTGAAGATATAACTTTTTAAATAAAACTATGGGTGAAAAACTTAAAAGGACTTATGTGTGCGTATCAAGTTTTGTTGTGTAATTTCTGTGTTATTGAGACAAAATCTGACTGTGTAGTCCAAGCTGGCACTGAAATTGCAATCCTCCTGACTCAGCCTCCCGAATGCTGCAACTACAACGGTACACCAAATACACCCAGTTGTCAATTGTTGTTGTTGTTGTTGGTTTTGGTATCAGGGCATTGGCCAGGCAGGTGCTTATGCCACTGAGCTAAATCCATGACCATGTTTGTTTGTTTTAATCACGTGTTTACAACTGTATCAATTTCATTGAGCCATTCTTTTAAACTTTAATCTTGACATTTATTCAGTCGTATTAGTAAAGTGATAAGTTATCATTTTCAATGTTTATCCTAAGAAGATAAATAGTGATAAAAGTTTTTTACATTTCATGATTCTAATGGATTTTCTGGGTAAATTAAAGTGAAGTGATGAAATAAAATAATCTGTTCAAGTTCCATCAGAATCTTTGTGTATGCGCTAGTACATATACAAAACACAAAGAATGGTCTGGATCTCAGAAAATATGTACTAGTATAGCTGTAGCTCCAGTAAACTGACTTTGTATAAATTCTTCTTTTTTATGTAATTTTACATTAAAGAGAAAAGAATAAAACAAAATTTCATAACACAACATTAAGGGGTAACAATGAAAAGTACACTGAATATTGTTATCTTCAAATCAGTTAAAGTACAAGACATCTGCATTTAAATGTCTGAACAATACTAGCACAAACCTTTCTCTTCAATGAGCTCAGAGAAATCAGTAGCCTAACTATCATAATTATCTTCATATATATATATTATTTCTTTCAGCTTTTTATGCTAGTGAGACAATATGATGTTTACACATGTATGTCTGATTTATTTCACTTGTAAATATGGTCTCAAATTTCATCCATTTGCTATAAAAGTCTCAAATAAATTCTTCTTAATATCGTCTTCTTAATATCATATGGAATGGGTGTGTTGGTGCATGCCTGTAATTCCAGCACTGGAGAGGCTGAGGCAGAGGGATTGCTGTGAGTTTGAAGCCAGACTAGGCTATGAAGTGAGTTGTGGGCCAGCTTGAATTGCAGTGAAACCCTGTCTCAAAAACACAAAAGCAAAACAAACAAACAAAAAAGCTAAAATCATGTAATTAAAAATGAAAGAAAAAGTAAATCAGCCTCCAGAAAAACAGAAACAGTGGGATAAATATAGATATACAGGAGACTTATTGTGAATGATTGGCTTACTTAATTGTGGAGATTGAGAATTTCCACTATATGTAGTCAGTACTCTGGAAACCAAAGAAAGCAGGATTTGTCATTCCAGCTGGGTCCTGAATCCTAAGAGCAAGGAACCCTGATCTCTGAGCCAAAAGTCAGTATCTCAGCTGAAGAGAAAGGCAAATTTGGCCTTCTTCTTTTTCTTCTATTTAGACACTCAACATATTTCCTGATGTTTACTCACATTGATGAGAATTATTGCTTTATTTAGTTTATTGATTCCATGTTAATCTCTTCTGGAAATACCCTCATGTAGACACATCTAGAAATACTGTATGTTAAGAACGTCTAGAAGCAATGTTCATATAGCTATCTGGGCATATATTAGCTAAGTCAAATTGATAAAAATTTAGTCAGCATAATTAAGTATGGTGGTGCTACCCTAATCCCAGTATTGTAATCCTGGCACTTTGGGAGACTGAGGTAAGAGAATTGCATTTTCAAGCCCAAACTTGGCAATTTAGCAATTCAGTGAGAATCTGTCCTATTACCACTAAAAAGACCCCCTCTAATAACAAACAAAAAGCAAAAAACAAACAAACAAACAAACTCCTGGACTTTATCTCACTGCAAAAGCTTTAGGTTCAAATCTTAGTTTCAAAGAATAAAAATAAAATAAAAAACATCACAATGTATATTCTATATCTAGTTTTAAATGTCAACTAATGCCATACATTCAAAATATAACAACTTACTATAAAGTATGATTTAAAAAAGTATATATATTTTTAAATATTTTAGGTGAATAAGCAAATATTTCAAGAGGCCTTTGACATCCAATAGCTGTTATATGTACTGCTCTCTAAGATGGATGCTCCTTGAGAGAAATTTTTACATATATCTTAGGAGTTTCTGCTTTCTTTTCCTTCTGCCACAAAGGTTTCTTAAAGTTTACAATTTAATAATGATGTTGCTCATATTTGTTAGGCTTTTCCTTCTGAATGAGGTTTTCTGCAATATCTAGTCACAACAAAGTACATACAGGAACAGGGTTTATCCTAGGGTTACACTTGCAGCCCGGATTGTTAATTTTGACTGAAGATAAATCATGTGCAATTCTATTTAAAAACTGAGAAAGTAGCAGCAAAATAAACTTGAAAACAAGCAATATCAATGATTATATACCTAAAACAAGGTAAGAAAACAAGATAAATAAGACTGAGTACACACTCCTGTAATCCCAGCACTTGGGAGGCTGAGACAGGAGATCTTTGCAAGTTCAAGGCCAGCCAGGCCTACAAGTGAGTTCAAGGCCAACCTGAAATGCATAACAAGACCTTGACTCAAAAAAAAGCAGATAAATAAATCAATGTGTTTTGATAAAAGCTCATAAACTATATAATTCCATGGCGAATGTAAAAAAGAAGATATGATTTGGAGTGCTTTGCAGCCCCCTGTGCTTGGCCTTGTGAGCCTAAAGAGCACACAGTGATCTCCATCCCACAGGGAAGCTTTGGCACCTCATCAGAAGACAGGTAGAGCCCCACACAGCATTTCACATCATGGGAGGACCCAAGGGAAGGTCCTTCTGGGCCTATTTGGGCCCCACCCTGCTACCCCTCAAGTGGCTGGCAGCCACCTGTGCTTCACCTCAAAGCCAAAAGGGCCTGCAGGGATGTCCATCCCATTGGGAAGCCTTGTCATGTTGCTCCGAGACTGGTAGGGCCCTGCCCAGCATTCCACACCACCAGAGGATGCACTGGAAGGTCACTATGGGCCTACTTGGGCCACACCCAGTGACTCCCTAGTGGCCCGCAAGAGCCTGAGCTCCACCTTAAGAGCTAAAAGGGTGCACAGCCATCTCCATCCTATGGGAAAGCATTGGTGCATCACTAAGAGACTGGTAGGGCCCAGCCCAATGACCCCAAGTAGCTGGAGCAACCTGGTAAGGTCTGTCTAAGGACCTCCACTCAACTGGGGAAACTCCCCGAAATAGGGTTAGATATTCTCAGCCCAAGAAACAACTGAGACCTTACCTTCAGCTTCCCTCCTTATAAAAGAAATATTAACAGAAATGAAAATCAAATAAGCAATAACACAATTATAACAGGAGACCCAAACATGTCATTGACACAAAGGGACAGATCAACTAGACAGAAAATCAGCAAAGAAATAACAGAACTGAACCACACCTGTGAACAAATGGACTTGATAGATATATACAGAGTGTTCCACCCAATATCAGAATATACATTCTTCTCAGCAGCACATGGAGTGTTCTATAAAATAGACCATATACTAGCCCACAGAACATGCTTAAGTAAATGCAAAAGAATTGAAATTATCCCATGCATGTAATCAGATCATAGTGCCATGAAACTAGAAATTAATGACAAAAGAAACTGCAAAAAACCCACAAACACATGGAAACTGAGTAACACACTCATGAGCAATCAGTGGGTCACAGAGGAAATTAAATAAGAAATTAAACAATATCTACAAGCAAATGCAAATACAAATACAACTTACCAGAACCTGTGGGATGCAATGAATGTAACTTATGTGAATTCCCACATCAGGAAAACAGAATGAACACAAATAACTTGATGCTATATATTCTTTTGAAAAAGAAGAGCAAGTCAAGCCCAAAGCCAAAAGAAGGGAGGATATTATAAAGATCAGAGCAGAAATCAATGCAATAGAACCTAAGAAAACAACAGAAAGAATCAATGAATTAAAGAGTCAATTATTTGAAAGAATAAATAAAATTGATAAGCCCCGAGCCAATCTTATTTAGAAAAGGAAATAAAATACTTAAATTTGTGCAAGAAGGAATGAAAACAGTGAAATCACTACAGAACTTGTGGAAATACAGAAGGTCATCAACACCTATTTTGAAAATCTCTACTCTCATAGAATTGATAACACAGAAGAAATGGACAGATTTCTAGAAACATAGAAATTACCAAAGCTAGATCAAGAAGATGTAAAACTGTTGAATAACCCAATATCAATTAATGAAATTGAAAATGTAATTAAAACTTTACCACCAAAAAAAACCTCAGGTCCAGATGGAATTCTGTAAGAAATTCAAAGAGACTTTATGCCGACACTCCTCAAACTCTTCAATGAAATTGAAATGGAAACAATTCTCCCTAACTCATTCCTGGAAGCAAGTATTACTCTAATACCAAAAGCAGAGAAAGACCCAACCAAAAAAGAGAACTACAGGCCAATCTCCCTAATGAACATTGATGCAAAAATTCTCAACAAAATATTGGCAAACAGAATGCCACAAGTCAAGAAGATTACATGCTATGACCAAGTGGGATTCATCCCAGGAATGTAGGAATGATTCAGCATACACATATCAATAAATGTAATCCACCATATCAAGAGAACTAAACTAAGAATCACATGATCAGTTATATAGATGCAGAAAAAGCTCTTGATAAGGTCCCACAGTCATTCATAAGAACCTTACAGAAAATTGGAATAGATGATATTTATCTCAATATGGCAAAAGCTATTTATGACAAACCAACAGCCAGCATCATATCAAACAGCCAAAAACTGAAAGTCTTCACTCTAAAATCAGGAAGAAGACAGAGATGTTTATTATCACCACTTCTATTCAATATAGTGCTGGAAATACTAGCTAGAGCAGTCAGACAAGAGAGAAAAATAAAAGGAGTAAAGATTGGAAAAGAAGAAGTTAAATTATCATTATTTGCAGAAGACATAATACTCTACATAGAAGACCCCAAAAACTTCACTGAAAGACTCCAATGTATAATAACTAACTTCAGTAATGTAGCTGGGTCCAAAGTCAACATTCAAAAATCAATAGCATTTTGATACACAAACAACAAACTCACTGAGCGAGAAATAAGAGAAGTCACACCTTTCATAATAGCATCCAAAAAAAAAAAAAAAAGAAATACTCGAGAATCAATCTAACAAAAGAAATAGAAGATCTATTCAGGGAAAATTGTAATACCATGAAAAAGACATTGAAGATCTCAGAAAATGGAAAGATATTCGTTGTTCATTTATAGGAAGAACAAACATTGTGAAAATGGCCATTCTCCCACAATTGTTACACAGATTTAATGCAATTCCAATCAAAATACCACTAGCATACCTCAAAGATCTGGAGAAACCACTCCTAAAATTCACCTGGAACCAGAAAAGGGTAGAATAGCAAAAGCAATTCTTAGCAACAAAGCAAGGCAGGAGGCATCTGAATCCTGGACTTGAAGTTATCCTACAGAGCTTCTATAATAAAATCAGCATGGTACTGGAATAAAAACAGACCTGAAGATCAATGGAATAGTTTAGAAGATACAACTACAAACACACTCTGCCACCTTATCTTTGATAAAGGGAACAAACACATTCACTGGAAGAAAGATAGTCTTTTTAATAAGTGGTGCTGGGAAAACCGGCTCTCCATATGCTGCAAACCAAAACTAGACCCATGCCTATGACCATGTATTAAAGAGTCAAAATGGACCAAAGGTCTAAATATTAAAACAGAAACACTAAATCTGCTGGAAGACAAAGTAGGTAGATATCTTGAAGACAGAGGGGTGTGCAGAGAATGCATGAACAAAAGTCAAACTGCATAGAATACTTCCCAGAATTGAAAACTGGGATTGCATTTTATTAAAAAGTTTTTGCATGTCAAAAGAAAACTCCAACATACTAAAAGGAAACCTATGAATTTTGAAAAATTCTTAGTCAACTGTCCCTCAGACAAAGAACTTCTGTCTAGAACATATAAAGAATTAAAAAAATAAGACCTCTGAAATCCAAAGATGCAATCCAAAAATGAGCATCTGAGATGAATACACAGTCCTTAGACAAAGAAATACAAAGGCAAATAAATGTATGAAAAATGTTCAGCATTGTTGGTCATTAGAGAAATGCAAATTAAAAGCATGTTGAGATTCCTTCTGACTCCAGGAAGAATGGCCAGGATAAAGAAAACTACCAACAACAAATGTGGAATGGCTGCAGGAAAAAAAAGAACTCTTCTGTACTGCTGGTGGGAGTGTAGACTGGTGCAACCACTGTGGAGGTGAGTCTGGAGTTTCCTCAAAAAGCTGGGATTGGAAGTCCCATTTGACCTAGCTATTCCACTTCTGGGCATATTCCCAGAAGAACTGAAAATATCATACCACAGTGATATATGTGCACCCATGTTTATAGCAGCACAATTTGTAATAGCCAGATCTTGGAAACAACCTAAATGCCCATCAACTGAGGAATGGATAAAAAAAATTGTGGTACTTTTATACAATGGAGTACTACTCAGCTATAAAGAATGATCACTAAGTAAATGGATCATAAGTAAATGGATGCAACTTGAGACTATACTCATAAGTGAAATAAATCAAACTCACATGTGTAAATACTGTGTAGCCTCCCTAGTGTAAGAATGGTAAGAGTACATTAGATACACAATCCTCAATAAATACAGTAAGAGGTTAAGAATCTGCTCAAGGGAAAAAATAACGTCTCAGGGAAAAGGAGGAAAAGGAAAAAGGAATGAAAAAGAAAAAATATCTAAATTTGTATAAACACACTTAGTATAGCTAAGATGATTGTGCCACAAATTCTGTAAATTCTTGGAACAAAATGGTTAATATTCATAGGATTGGAACAATTTTGCATGTTTGTATGTGGTGATCTGAGGAACTCTTGAAGATCACTATGTAAAATAACAACCTTAGTTATGTTCCTACTACCTTGTTTTGAAGGCCTATATCATTGTTATGGGCTTTTTGCTGTTGTTATTAATTTGCCTTTCTAATACAGAAAGGATAGGTATACATGTAGAGGCTTATACATGCCTAGAACTTTTCCTAAACAGTTTATGAGAGAATCAATTATGTTATGTGTGATGAAGTGAACATCTACTATGAAGAAAAAGAGACATTATGTTATCCATTGCTGATTCCATATTGTCATGCTGTGAAATCCAGTAATGCTTTTATTCTTTGTTCAGAGTGCTTTTAGTCTGTTTTGTATTGTTTAATTTCAACATACATGAAGGTATGGACAGCTATTTTGAAGAGAACAAGAGACTTTACAGTAGTCATTGTTGATTTTCCTATTGTCTGTAACAGGCCTGTAATACCTTCATTACTCTGTTTTGATCAGTTTTATGCTATTTTTTGTATAAATTCATTGTGTGTAAAGATATAGACAACTATTTAGAAGAAAACAAGATACATTATGGTAGCCACTGTAGATTTCCTGTTGTCTTGCTTTGAAATCTGTGTCATTTACACTGTTTTCTTCTAATCTGCTTTGTTCTGTTTCATTTTACCCTCTTTAAGATAAAAAATTATGAATTACAAAGTATTAAAAATATGGAGAGTTTGTAACCAGAGATTTGGAAAAAAGTGTTCTTGTAAGAGCATATTTTATGAAGTACTATAAAAATTTGTATGGAATACACAACTTTCTATTGAAACATAAAATATGCAAACTACACTCCTCAAAAGTAAATAGTTGCTACCCTTTTTTTCTGTTTTTTTCTTTTCTCTAAATAAAATTTTAAAAATGTATAATTGCTATTGTAAAAAAAGAGGAAATAGGAAGCGCTATAAAAGATATAGCTGCATGTAAGTTTAGATGTGTGGGATTGATGACCATATCTCTAGGTTCTTGTTGGATTGCTAAACAGATCTGTTTGCACTCTCACTGCTTTAGTGTCCACTCTGTGTGCTTTGATTCTGTAACTTGAATAACTATTTCTAAAAGAACAATATGTAATGTATAAACTAGTGATTTCTTATTGTTTATCTTCTTTTCTTGAAATTCTGTAATGTTTCTACCTTTTTCCTGTTTTTTTTCTCTTTAAATAAAAAAATGTATAATTGCTATTGTAAAAAAGAGAAAATAGGAAGTGCTATAAAAGATATAACTGCATGTATATTTATGTGTGCAGGATTGTTACCCATATTTCTTAGTTCTTATTTGATTGTTGAACAGATCTGTTTGCACTCTCACTGCTTGAGTGTCTATTTGGTGTGCCTTAATTTTGTAACTTGAACAACTATTTCTAAAAGAGCAATATGCAATTTATCAACTAGTGATTTCTTACTATTTATGTTTTTTTTGAAATTCTGTAATATTTCTCTCCTTTTTCTGTTTTATTCCTTTAAATAAAAAATTTTAAAAAAAGTAAATAGTGATTTCTTCTTATAGAAAGAATCTTTCATCCTTCTTTTAAACAATCATTTATTCCAAAATTTTTGTTTCCAGAGGAGGAGCTAAAGATGGTGGACCAGTAAGTAGCAAAATACCCAGCTCCCCTGAGAAAAAAAACTTACGTAATGGAATAAAAAATATCCTGGAGAGGTCCAGACAGAGGAAGATGGATCCTCTCAACTCATGAAGAAACTAAAGGGAAAAGAGCTGGCCAAACATGCAGTTGCAGGGCTATCATCGAAGCAGTGCAGATTCATGTCCACAGGGCTCTTGCTGCAGCTGCCCAAACTCGCAATCACAGCGTGCTCACCATGGAAGCCGCCATGGTCGCACTGAAGTCCGGGGTCTGCGAGCCCAACGGAGAAAGGACCCAGCGTGGAGACTTGCACTAACCCATGGTGAGTGCTTGAAATAAGACCCTCCCAAGGGAAAGGGGTGACCAACTGAATGACATGTTGGAATCAGGCAGGATGGGCCCGAACAAGGAATGGCAATGACTTCAGTTAGTTGCTTCCTGCCCAGAGCAGATTGGTGGGATCTGCTTGGCCTGGGTCACACCCCCGGCTGGGGCCCAGTGAGCTCTCCCAAACTGATTTTGTAGGTGCAGCACACACTAACATAGTGAAGGTCCCTGCAGGTTGACTGACTTGGAGGGGAGGGGCCAACATATGCCACCCCTGCTTGTACCTCAGTGACCTACAGCAAACTGGAGAGGGCAAAATTCCTTAGCCAGTGTGCTTCAGAACCATAGCCAACAAGGAAAGGGGCTGAGACCTCCACTATACACCTGTATGGAAGAAACCACAAACATGACAAAAGAAAGAAATAAGAAAAAACCCCCAGCCCCCAAACCCATGAATACTGACCCAGGAGAGGTAAATACAAAAGAAACTGAGGGCAACAAACATGCAACATCAGACACAGCATCAGTGGAAATAAAGAGATATTTTCATGATCTCATAGATGAGCTCAAAATTGAAATATTAATTCAAATAAGGCAAGATATAAGAAGATTAATAAAAGAAATGCTAAGCACCTCTCAAGAAGACACAGATGGAAGAATGGAGGAACACAAAAAAAGGAGAGAATAGTTCAATGAAGAATATAAAGAAAACCTAGAATACATGAAACAGATTCAAAGAGAGTACTAGGAAGTGAAAAACTCCATCAAAAATTGTAAAAATTGCCTCACAGAAACTAGAGATAAATTAACAAAACTTGAAGATAGGTTTGCAATGACTAATCATGAAAGGAAAGATTTCTTAAAAATAACAAGGAAACAGGCAGTAATAATACAAAGGCCAAAAGATGACAAGAGGACCTATAGCTTAAGAATAAAAAATGCGAGTGAACAAGCAGGGGTAAATACAAAGCAAATAAAAAGGCTATTCACAGAAATAATTAAGGAAAAATTCTCAAGCATAGGAAAAGGAAATGATATTCAGATGTATGAGGCATACAGCACTCCAGCCAGCTACAACCAAAACAGATCTACACCCAGACATATAATAATCAAGAGTCCAGAAATTCATCACAAGGACAGAATATTAAAAGCCATCAGAGTAAAGAAACATATCATCTATAAAGGAAAACCCATCAAAACCACAGCAGACTTCTTAATACAAACCATCAAATCAACAAGAGCTTGGTGTGAAGTACTCCAAGCACTGAAAGAAAATAACCTCCAACCAGATTGATGTACCCTACAAAACCATCTCTCAAAATTAATGGAGAAACAAGATGCTTCCATGATAAAGAGGAACTGTGGGGAACTGTGACCAGCAATCCAACCATACAAAAAATACTGAAGGACATTCTAGAGAAAGAGGAAAAAAAATGCTAGGATTTCAGAAACAGTGGTAGAGAGGACTTGATGAATGGAGCAGACAGTGGAATGAAGGAGAAATTTAGACAATCAATGGCAGAAAAATAGCGTAGCAGAAATGAGGCAGTAATGGTTGGCTATAATCTCTAACATAGATGGCCTTGATACACTAACAAAAGGAAACACATACAGAGTAGATCAGGAGGTAGGGTCCATCAAGATGCTCTGTATAGAAACTATAATTAACCTGAAAGAGGGTTTATGGACTGAAAATCAAATATGAGAAAACAATGCTCTATATGACAGGGAACCAGAGAACAACTCGAAACAACAGGAACAACTCGACCAACACCTACAGATAGGTTGGAAAGACATGATACTTTTGTTCAGTAGAGAACCACTCAGCTATAATGAAGGGAAACCTTGAGGTTTTTGTAGGTAAAGGAATACAACTTGAGATCAAGTCCAGGAGTGGGAATGTTCAGAACCACTTAGGTAAATATCAGGTTGCCCCCCAATCTAAAAACTGAGGGACCCAAAATGTGAAGTGTACCTTGTGGGAGTGGAAGGGGAGGAATTGTTTAAAAAAGGAAGCAGAGGATATTGATAATAGTGTATCAAGATTTAAAATCCACATCACTATCATTGCTCTGTTTAGATGGATTATATTCTGTTCCAAGTCGTCTACTTATACTAGGTTTGAGGGCACAGACAACTATTCTGGAAATAGCAGGATATAATATGATAATCATCCTTAATTTCCTATTAACTTAATTTGAAGCCCTGTATAACTTACACTGTCTTACTATGACTGATCTTAGTTGAATCTGGTTTGTTAGATTGCTGTTTTGTATTGACTGATTTTATTCGAATCTGTTATGATTGATAATATCAAGTCTGAGAGTTAAGACAACTACATTGAAAATGACAAGATTCACTAGGATCCACACTCTGGCTTGATGATTACCTGCTTTTGAAGTCTTATATTGTCTCCAATGTTTTGTTTTTCTTAATATGGTTATGTACTGCTATGCTTGGTGATATAGACAATGCTATTGAAGATAACAAGAGACATCATAGAAACCACTGTAGATCACCTTGTATTGCAGTTTTATATGACTTTTACATTTCATGTTTTTCTAGGAATTTGTTTTGTTTTGTCTTGCTTTGTTTTGTTTTTCCCTCTAATACAGAAAGGAGATATATATACATGTAGAGACACATGCATGCATAAAGCTTACAGTCTATGACAACTGATTATATAATGCATGACGAAATGAACAACTACTTTGAAGAAAAAGAGACACAATAGTACCCAGTGCTGACTCTGTAGTGTCATAATGTGAAATCCAGCAATACTATTATTCTTTGTTCAGAGTGATTTTAATCTGTTTTGTTTTGTTTAATTTCAACATACTGGAAGGTATGGACAACTATTTTGAAGAGAATGAGAGACATTATGGCAGCCATTGTTGACTTCCCTATTGTCTGGTCTTGAAGACCTAAAATGCCTTCATCATTCTATTTGGATCAATTTTATACTATGTTGTTTTGTATGAATTCACCGTATGTGAAGATATGGACAACTATTTGGAAGAAAACAAGAGACAATATGATAGATAGTGAAGATCTCTGGTTGTCTTGCTTTGAAATTATGTCTCGTACATTGCTTTCTTATGTTCTGTTGTTGTGTTTAATTTTACCCTCTTTAAAATTAAACAAATTTTTTTTGCTTCCTAATTCACTCACTGTTGCTATAGAGAAATATTTTGGAAGTTTTTAAATTATAAACCTAAAAGGTCATAAGATCCAATATCATTATCATCTCTGTTTTATGCATACTTTAAAAAACAAATTGCATATATTTTAAAACTAAAATAATGCCTACTTATTAATGGGGAACAGCATATAGGTCCCGCTGGAAATAGCAAAATCCATGGAGGCTCAAGTCTCTAAAATAAAATGGCATAGTGTTTGCAAACAACCTATGCATACCCTTTCATATACTTTTATATCAATTTTTGATTATATATTTTTTAATACTCGATACAATGTAAATTCTATGTAAATAATCTTTATATACTATTGTTAAGGGGATAATGTTAAACATTTTATGAGTGTTCAAGACAGACATAACTTCAGAAGGAATATTTTCTATTTGTTGTTGGTTGAATCTACATATGTGGGGCATACAGATACTGAAGGGCTGAATGTACAATGTTGCTAAATCAGACATGCTGAGTTTTCATTTATTAGTCTGCATTAACAGAAACCGCCACAGAAAGTTTTCAAGCCAAATATTAAAAAACACTTATGTATGATTGTTCATTCTTCTTTATGAAATAGTAGGTTATAAACATTATCTCATAATCAAACAAATAATTGTCAATAATTTCATTTCTGTTAATGAAATATGAATAGCTGTTTATCAACCAATTCTGAAAATAATACTCAATTTAATATTCTTTTGTACCATTTAATTATTGTGTTTGCTACTGAACTTATATTACCTCTTGAAATTGTATCTATTTATTTTTCTCTAATTGTCAGTGACTCATTGTAAGTGACTCTAAAATTCTAAACAAAATATTTCAGTTCGCTGTATATTCATTGTTTAGTTCTTACTAAACCTAACAACATAAAGAAAATAAAATCTCAACGGGTCTTCAAAATAACATTTCTAAATGTCTTTGAAATTCTTCAGGAGTGTTTATTTCCAGAGTCTTGAGTTTCAAAAATTCTGTCAACAGGACTATATTCACTTTCTCACAATTTTGACTTTAGTAACTAGTGCTTGAAAGAAAAAAAAAAAGACTCAAGTTATTGTAATATCTTTCTTGCCCCTGACATTCTGCTTAGCCATTTGTAATCAGATCTCTCCCAGTATTTCTTTTTATTTTGGTTTTTCACCTATCATTAACAATAGTATCTCTCTCTCTCTCTCTCTCTCTCTCCCCTTCTTCTCCCTCTCCCTCTCTGCTCCTCTTATCTCCCATTCTCTCACTTCTTTTTCTCATCCACAATAGCACTTGTATGTTTACCTCATTTCTTGAAAGGTAGATCTTGGCAACATTTATGGTTGACTGGTTGTTTGTAAATTTTACTTACATAATCATAGCCAGATTTCCTATGCTGAATTTATAATTGGAATGCCAAGCTGCCTCACTATCAATTACAAAGCCTATGGCATCATTTCAGACTTTCTACTTGGTACATATTCTTCTCTTAGTTCTACTGTGTCACTAAGTTGTCAATTGCTTGGCTGGGATATGCGACTTTCTCTAATTGAGCTTTACATTTCTTTAAAGATTTCTAAAAAAATTGCTGCTTCTGTTACTTAAACATTAGCTAATCTTTAGCATGTGTGTTCCTAATGCTGAAGGCTTACATCATCTCTTTGTCTCATTTACTATTTTTTGGCAGTAAAAATTCTGAAGCTATGTGTCTTACAACTGTGTTTCAGGTCAGATTCTGTTGTAAATTGGTTTAAAGATTTATTTACTCAGCGTTATACCTCTGTCATCAGGAGATGGGGATAATTGTATCTTTATAATGAACTTTGTTTGAAACCTACCTAGATATATGAGTCACTTAGTATGATATTTGGTTCAAAAATATTGCAAATTATTGTTACTTTCTTTTTTCCTTAATATGTTCTATGTTGCCAATTTTAATCTTTTAACAATGCATTTATTACCTATTAACTGTACTGTACCACTGGGACTGTGTTGTTTATTAGATACCAAATATAAAAGGAATGGATTATGACATCAAACATTCCTTGATCTTTCCATCTGTAACAATCAGTAAACTCTGACAGACGCTAATGAAATTCCCCTGACCTGGAAAATTTAATCAAGAGTCGAACTTATCTCATATTGATGTGATTATTCATGCCACAGAGAATGCTGCAGTGGTAAATCCTCCTAACTGGTAGGTATAGGAAGTGTGCATGAGAAGCATTACACTAACACAATAAACGTGTCTTGTAGAGCCATACTTGGAGGACATTTTTAAAAGGGAGAATTTTCTCTTTTTAAGAAAACATTTCAATTTTTTTGTTGATTATTAATGAAGTGCTGAAAAAGAGATGCAAAAAAATTTAAGTGAAATAATAGGTGTAAGTAAAAGAAGTATATTTGAATACAGTTTGAAAATCTGAAACATTTCGATTTCTATATGGATAAACCATACACTTTTCCTTAGGAAAGGCTCCTACATCACAGCCATCCTTATGATGGGTAAGAGTGAATGCCTGTATCTGAGTTTCCCTTCTTACCCAGGCATCAAGTATCCTCAAAGTCTTCTCGGGGAACAAAACTTACTAGGTCTAAGCATGGTTGTTACCTTTCTCTCCATTGAATGCTGAAACTTCCAGTGATCGGCCATGGGCCGCTGTCCTTCACATGCCCATTTTCCGGCACTCTCCTCCTCCTCATTATCTTTAGCTAGAGTGCTCCTATGGTCAAGGGGCATCTTAACCTTTCTATCCTACAGCCCCTTAGTTCCTCTTACTTGGCTTTCGGCCTTGGAAAGAGTCACAAACATTACCGCAAGTCATGGCCTGTGCCTTCAGAATGAACTAAGCAGGCCCACGCTTTGGGACACACCCTGGGAAACCCGGTGACTGCATCTGAGAGGCATCGGGAGGAGGGGGCTTGGGTCACCGTGCCCTTGGCAAGTGGACTGTATACACTCTGAGCAAAAGTTGTTTTTGCTCTTTTCTTGTCTTGATTACAATTTTTTTCTTCCTTTCTTCTGGAAAATAGTTTCTTCATTTACTAAGTTTTAGAGACGACTTCACCTAAGAACTGTTTTTAAGCTTCATTTTATAAGCTATTTACTTATTTGTGAAAAAAAAAAGGAAGACGAGGAGGAGGAGAAAATAGGGAGTGAGAAGGAAAAGGAACAAGGGCAAGAAGAAGGGAGAGAAAGAAATGCCACAATTTATAATTATTTGAAAATATTTTTTCTGAAAAGGACAGCAAAGCAGCATGGAAAGACTTGATTTTGTGAACTCTCAACAATATTCGCTTGCCTGATTAGTAAAGTAAGATACTCAGATTTATAATATTCTCTTTTTAATTGATTTGTCTAACTCCCACTTTAGAAGACATAATTTCCAAATTTTATAAAATTAAATTAATTTTCTTATAGAAAGCAATACAATAAGAAACATCCAGATATTTTAATTTTTATTTTAATTTAATTTTAATTGAATAAATACATAATTTTATTTATTTATTTATTTATTTATTTACTTTTTCTGTTTGTATCAGGGATTGAACTCACAACCTCATGCTTACCAGGCAAGTGCTTGATCTGCTGAGCTACATCCTCAGAGATACTTTAATAGTTTACTGAGTTGCAATGAGTATACATTTAAGGAGAAAAAAAATGTGGACAATCAGTATAGTGTTACATGCTACAATACTAAAAATTGAATTTTTATCCCAGTGCACACAATAAATTAAATGCAATAAAACTTTCATAAAGTAATTTTTCTGATAGTATGGGTTTGTTTAAATTGGGAATCATATATTGGCTATATGAACTGCTAATGATAATTTAGAGTAAGTATTAATTTTTCAGTTCTTTCCTAGGTATCTGGAAAATTTGGGCAGAGATTCAACCTCTTCATAAAACTTTAATTAAGGTCTAGAATCCACACAATAGCTGCTATCATTTAAAAATGAGAAAATCAAAAGAAATAAGAAAAAATCTTTCATTGCTGTCCTATTAAAAAGATACTTGATTTTTCAATAAGGGCCAATTAACTATTTAATCTTACAATGATTTACTAAAGGAACATGCAGAGAAAAATTTTGAAAAAATACAGAAAAACTTATTTTAGAATATTTGTAGTCTATTTCACCAAATCAAAGAATTTACATTTTGAATATGGGTATGGTAAGGGTAATGAATAATTTGTTAAAATGAAAGAATACAGAGAGAAAAAAAAGATAAGTGGATTGTGATACTTAATAGAGGTAGTATTTATCAGTTGGATTTTCAGAAAATTGAGTAAGTTATTTTCATACAAATCAGGAAAATAATCCCAGAGTTGTGAAAAAAAATTATGAGACAATTATTAGAGAGAAAAAGAACAGATAATGAGTCCCATCAAGAATCCCAGAATCAATCATAAATCAGGGAGGTGATAAATGATATAAAAAGAATTAAGATGTGTTATGTACATGTGCAAACTCCCCATGATAAATTAAATCATAGTGTACTACAAACATGCATTAATAAAAAATAAATATTTTAAAGAGAAACAAAAGAGAACTAAGAGGCCCAGGGATTTAGATCAGTGGCATAAATGTCTGCCTTGCAAGCAGGCTATATCCCTGGCTCTTTAGCACATTATGAAAACGACTGTATCATGAAATCAGAGTAAAGAGTTGGTTTTATTTATTTTTCAACTTTTTATTAAGACTCATTAAATTTTTTTTTTGGTACCAAGGATCAAAATCATGAATTTGCACTTACCAGAGAGAGACTAAGGTAAATCTCTAGCTCGACATTATATATCTTTAATATATAACACTCGGTAACTTTGTGGAGAGACATGCACCTGTCAAACCAGTGTAACCATTAAATCCATATGTTTCAGAGTTTTTCTTACCAGTAAAGTGATAATAATTATTGTTGTTGTTTGTATGTGATAAGAAAAATTAACATACTATCAAACCTCCTAGCAAATTTCAAGTACCCAATGCAATATTGTTACATCTATGTCTATGTTTTATAGATCTCCAGAGCACATTAATTGTGCATACTGAAACTTTGCAACCTTTTACTGCTACCTTTCCATTTCTTCCACTACCTAGGATGCAGCAGTCACCATTCTTTTCTATTTCTATGAATTTGACTATTTTAGATTCCACATATAAATAATATCATATGTAACATCTCTCTCTGTTCCCTCACGTGTCTCCTTCTCTCTCTCTCTTTCTTTCTTTCTTTTTTTCTTTCTTTCTTTCTTTCTTTCTTTCTTTCTTTCTTTCTTTCTT
>PVLA01002002.1:0-38840 GCA_004027455.1 Hydrochoerus hydrochaeris | reverse complement strand
TATACTTTCTTTCTCATTTCATTTAACACAATGAGGTTTTGTTATGTGTATAATGTTGAACTAATTTGGCTTTTTAGCTTTTTAAGGGAGTAAATGGATTCTCATTTTGAAATGATCTCAGAAATTGCCTTATTGTACCTTGTTATTAATCTATTAAATTGGAAGATCAATTTCCATTTTAACAAATGTAGGTAGGGTAAAACCCCAAAATGCTATCTTTAAGTCTTTGAGTTTCCAATTTCATGGCAATTTTGACTGATTTTTCTATACTATTTGCTATCTTCCTGATAATTTTATGAAGTATTTATTCTTTACATCTATTTAATCCAGAACATTTAAAAATTATTTTGAGTAGGAACCTCTTTCTGGATACTTGGCTCCTGATATTACTCATAGTATGTTTATGTACCTAACTATATGTTTTTTAAAAACCCAGGATTCTTAGATCAACTAAATTCTGCTAATAATATTAATAATAATTTTGACAATAATGTAAGATAGGCCGATACATATTTTCTAAAGTGTTTCACATAAATAGTGCTGAACACTATATAATAAGGAGTCATTAATTTTAACCAAGTTATCAGGATGTGAAATGACATTTTAGCTGTGTCTTGGAGAATGAAGAAGTTGAAAACAAGTAGAAAAGAGGAGGATGAGTTTTTCCAACCTACTGAATGAATTCTGTTCATATCTATACTGGGCACCCACTCCACCAGTAATTTTGAGTGTCAACGAGTATTTTGTTGTTCATATTTAAGGTTATGGAGTGTAACCATTCATTTGCCCAAAAAGGAAATAAATTATCTGAGTGCTTTTTAGATGTGTTCATAGAAATGGTGCCCAGAATATCCAGAACACTGGCTTCCAGGAAGCTAATGGTTTAATTTTTCAGTTATAAATATAATTTTTATTTGCTTGTAGTATATTCACCTTTCCTTTTTGCATTTGCCCTCCAATTACTATCTTGGAATTAACTTAATGGCTAAAAGAACAATTTCCAGTCTATGACCTCCAAGACTTTACCCAAAGTGTAAAGTTTTTGTAGAACTTGACTTTGCAAAATCTTCTTCCTGGGGTAAGTAGGGCCATAAGATAATCCTGGAATCTTAAGCAAAATTGTACTTTTTGAAAGATGGGACAACATAAGGTGCTAAGCTTCATCAAAATTACAGAAACTAATGAGACTCTCCTCATTCTAATTATTTCATATCAGCATTATTTCAAAAATACTCCATAGCTGCTCAAATACAAATGTAAATTTCAAGTCTTGTTTTTAGGGTTGGTAGGTCCAGTGCATCAAATTTGTTAATAGTATATTAAATCATTCAGTTTTTTTTTTAAATTAGTTTGATCCAGTATTGGGGAAACATGCTCTAGGTTTTTCAAAATGATATTGGAATTTTCAATTTATAAATTGTGAACAGTATTATAATATATGGCATGTCTAACTATTACACATTTTCATTGAATAATTTCACTTTGTATCATGTTACTAATTTTAGAGCTACAGAATTGTAGAAGACCACTTGGATGTCTCTCCTTGAATGTAGAACAATTACATCCACATTAGTTAAACTAGGCCCTATTTCTACATGCTAATATGTACAGAAATAGTTAAGCTATTTCTTTCTCCCTTCAATTGACTCTATGAAATGTAAATAAGGATAGCTGAGGCATTGGTGTGTAATCTTTGAAGCCAGCTGAAATTCTCCTGTTTCTTCACCTTATGTCTCCCTATAAATGATTGAGCCCAGCAGGATAGCAGAGCCACATAGCTTCGAAAATGTCAACTGGGTTCAAGCCTCAAGATGAGAGGCTGTGGCTTTCCAGGCCACAAAATTTTAAATATCAGAAACTGAAGCCACTCCCTTCTAAACATTCAAATGCTATCCCAATTGAGTTATGTAGATTGGTCTTTCTGCATGCTCTTCTCTCTGCTTATTGTAGAGTTGCTTTCTGGCTTCCTACCTAAGCCTAGTCCATAGCCTCATATAATTCCTGCCTTCTGACCATCTCTCATTGTTGAGTCACTCCTTTCTTCATGAATTAATAAATTCTGAGTGAGGCCTTGAGTCATGGCCTTTGTTCTGTGAATTCTCACCTGGACTGAACTCAGGACCCCTTGGGTGCCTGTAAATTTGTGTTAGTGTCTTTATTCTTGCTGTGTGTTACATTGGAAGTGATAGATTGGAATTAACTCAGTGGGATTCCAATAACATTTCCATGTGATTACAAATATAAACCTTCCAGACTGTGAGGAAGCCAGAGAAAAGTATTATATTATTTGCATTACAATAAGAATAGCTTTTAACAAAATTATTTTCTCCCTTGAATATGGCTTTGTCTTTGTTCCCCATGAGTATGTTTTCTATTGTCAACAGTTTCAACTATCTGTGGCAATGTTTTATACAGATATGTTACAGAAGTCATATGACACAAATTTGTTTCTTAACCAATCTTAAAATTTACCTTAAAGGACAAATTTTATCAATTTTTAATTATAGCTCCATTGATAGTCAAATTAATTTCAGACAAATGATTTTGTATTATCAATTTTTTGTTTTATTATCTAGTCATTCACATCTCTTTTATATTTCTTATCAGACGTAAATACACTTTACTATTATTTCTTTGAGTGGGTGGGAAGATTTCAATCTACCCTTATTTTCTTTAATGGTCTAGCCTTTCAAAGGTACAAGAACAAGACAGAGGCATTTTCTTCTTTTTAAAATCCAAAGTCCTAGATAAGTAACCTCCAAATATTTTAAATACTATAGCACTGAATCTGTAAAATAAATATCTCAGAAATGTCATTCAAACTACATAACAGTCATTCTTATTGTATAATTTTTCACGAGTATATTAAGGTATTAAATCTATAAAATTAAAAAAATTAAAAATTAGACATTTTTAAAGAATGTTAACATATAATTTAATATTTCTATATCTTTCCAGTACATTATTTGATATACTAATTTTCAAGGACATAATAAATATAGTCTGCCAGAGAAATTGGCATCTGACAGATAAATTACAGAAGTGTTAGCCTCATTTTCCTCTTTTTACAATCACTTCCATATTTTTGGCCTCTAGAGTGTTCTTCCTTCATTTTTACAGCTAGTGAAATCTGTATCTATGTCTATATTCTCTCTTTGTGTCTGCTTGTGTGTCTGTCTGTCTGCCTGTTTCTCTCCATAATTTATTTTTTGTAGATATTTTTCTCTCTTGAAGTTTTTTAGAAATTTAAGCATCTAGTAAAATTTTCATAGTAATTTTCCTCTCAGTTCTATTATTTTCAAAACTGATATTATTAGACGTATAACAGATTTTATCCTAAAATAAGAAAAATGGCAAAAACTCTCCTCTAATGTGGTAGTGGACCTCCTATTTTATGCTTAACTACCAGTTTAATTGGAAAGGTGTTTGGCAGTAAAGATGGAAATGTCAATATGATATTCTTCTGGCAATCATTTTCAACATTGTTAGTACTATAGAGCATATGGTGTTTTAGTTGACAAAATAAAAAAGTTCCTGAGGCAAATGTTAAATGTGAAATTTTTCTGATGACAGTATTTTAAGGAACATAGAATGTTGAAAATCTTATAAGCTGGCAAGGTTTTGACTAATGGAGTAAATAATTAAGGAGAGTTAATTTACTACCTTAGTCTTTGGGGCTTCTCAGGTAACAGGAAAAGAAGAATTTTTTAAAAAAGGATAGGGCTTCAGAATGATGGTGTGATGAACTCACAAAACCTACCTTAAAATATTGTTTTATTTTAATCTGAGGGAAAAATTTAAAAAGCTGATTAATCAAAGTTTTACAGAAAATTGAGAAGCATTTATTCAATCAAATCTGTGAGACACAGTAAGAACAGGGATTTGCCATAGTACTAGAGATAGGAATTACATGTAGAAAGCTGTGTCTATATAGGAAAGATTCTTACAGTTGGTTCAGGCAGCAAATTGGTGTTATCATTCCCTGTAACTTCCTTTTTTAAAAAAATTCATCATCTTTTTAAATTTTTTTAAAAATTTAAAATGAAAAAGAACGAAAATGATGATACAGAGTTTCAAAACAAAATCATAGGTGATAAACAATGAAGAAATACAACTGGAAAATAAATACATGAAAAAAATGTTCAACATCACTGGTCATCTGAGAAATGCAAGTTAAAATAACACTGAGATTCCATCTCATTCCAAAAAGAATGGCTATCATCAAGAACTCAACCAATAACAATGTTGGTAAGAATATGGGGGGAAAAACCCTTCTCCACTATTGGTAGGGGTTTAGACTGATACAACCACTGTGGAAAACAAGATTGAGATTTCTCAGAAAAGTAGGATCAGAGGTCTCATTCAATCCAGCTATTCCCCTTCTGTGTATCTTCCCAGAAGAAATGAAAACATTATACCACAGTGATATATGTATAACCATGTTTATAGCAGCACAATTTGTAATAGCTAAATCTTGAAAACAACCCAAATGCCATGGATAAAAAAGAAGTGGTGTTTTTATACAATGGAGTACTACTCAGCGATAAAGAAGGGTAAACTTGAGGCTTTTATAGGTAAATGGCTGCAACTTGAGACTATACGCATAGGTGAAATAAATCAGACTTATGTGTAAATACTGTACTGTCTCTTTGTAAATTGCTGAATGAAAAAGGTGTGCAGAATTTCTGTGGCCTGAGCAATCTCACTCTCCAAAACCTACGTGACATGTTCATGCATGGCCTAAATTGAATAGATGCTGACACTCAGACGATGTTGTCTATTTCCCCGGTCTGAGATATCAAAGAGTATAGTCTGCCTTTCTGGTGTAGCTCTGTGTTGTAGGAATGTTCTTCCAATGGGCTCAACCATGTGACACTCCAAGATCCCCCAGCTTCCTAGATCAAAAGAACTGTAATGGGCAGATTTGGCAACTAGTGAGTACTAGAAGATTCTGTCCTCCTTGACTCTGTACTGCACTAGTGCAGTTAGACAGTTCCAACAATTTGCATCCACAAGCTCATTCCTCCCCACCTCCCAGTATAATCCTACTCCACTGGAAGGAGCCATGTTGCATGATAGTGAAAAACAATTTGACCTTCACAGCCATTAGTTCTGACCATAGTGCAGAAGCTTAGTTAAACATAAGGTCAGAGCTAGATCACTCTAGCTTACTGACGCATCTCACTTTAATTGGTTTTGGTTTAGGCTTTGGAGCAATTTATGCCATTGAGAGCTTAAAAAAAAAAAAAGACTAATAGCTATGAGTAATAGAGGAATGTAAATCAGGACCTGAAGAATAGAATAAGGAAACAGACAGTTAAAGAAAACCCTGCTAAAATTACAACCATTTCAGGTGGTCAGATATACTGTCCTTTGAATGGCATTAGAAGTTGCATATTCTGGACAAAATAAATTAACTAGTTCAGCCAACTTACTAACCAAATAAACAAGCAAGCAACAATCATAGTAAGACTAAAGTAAGAAAACATCATGGTGGTCCTGCATCACACACCCTTAGACTAGCAATTGCTGACCTTCTTGGAAAGGAGACTTCCACAGACTGAGGACATGGTTTTCTGTACACTGCTATGCATTATGCTTTGGGTAATGAAAGAAACCCTCCTCAGCTAAGTCCTTTTTCGATCAGGAAAGACCCAAACATGGGCCTTTTTGCATGTATCTTAGTTCCTTGTCAGATGCCACAGTGCTGGTAATCTCCTGTCTTCCAGATGACTTGACAATTTAGGGACCCTGGACTTTAACTGGGTAAGCAGTAATGTACGTTCATGGCCTTCACTTATGTTAATGGAGCATGTCAGTTGACAGGGTTCTGGCAAATGGCTCCTCTTATTTCTTTAAACAAAATGTCTCTAGTAAATGATGAGTCTGAAAGTTCAGCATGATTGTCCAGTCATCTCAGAATTGGATTTTTTTTTGTTTCATTTGCACATTTTCATGGATTTTTATGGACAGAGTATGGCTATTTAGAATGTCAAGTGGCAATTATAATATTTTGTCCATGTTTGTTCCAGTTGGAGTAAGAACTCCAAGGATTTTTTGCCATATATATGCCAAAATATAAATTAAAGTCACATCTTTACTCCTAAAGTGACAATACCAGATTTTGACAGTACACTCCTGTTCTCTCTAGCATTTCACATATCATTGACAGTTATGGTGGGTTTCACTGCAAAAACATTTTCAAGAACTGTAAAATCCAATAAATATAATAGTGCACACAGGCAGTAATTACAATTGAATATTTTTTCCATTTCTCAATTTTTCCCAAACTGCATTGAATGTTGCTGGTTTCATGTAAGAAAATTTCCTTGTAATTTGTAGTCAAAGTTACAATTTTCAGATGAAGTGTAAAGTATGTATGCTAAGAATTTAGACTTATGAAGAAAGCAGCTTGCATTCTGGTTTTCCCATTAAATAACAGTTTGTATTTAGAATAGTCAGTCCTTTGAGGCACAGTTGTCATCTGTAAAGTAGAAATAATAGCACTCATATTACTCCACTGGTATAAAGAGTAACTGAGACAATGGATGGAAATTCTTATGATATAAACTAGTACCAAGCATGTAGTCCATAAAGAATATATATTATGACTTTTCCCATAAGTACCATATCTTTAAATGCATATTTATTTTTGTAGTGGATTCTGGTTTAAAAATGAAGGGGATTAAAAGTAGAAGAGGAAGAAAAATAACATCGATAAATTTGCAAATTCTACTGAGGTAGAATTTTCCAAGAGACCTCTCTATGCCAGGGATTGTCTTTTAAGTCTTTTTTCATTACAATTGCCCTGAAAGAACTATTATTTCATTTAACACAAAATTAAACAATTTCATGCATCTTAAGAAAGTTAAGGCAACATCTGACAAAATTCCTTACGGATAATAAGGAAAGGACCTGTAGTAGAAGCCAGATTTGCCTAATTGCGGTATGCGTGTGATTTGTAGTAAATGTATTTTTCCTAATAAGATGAAGAGGCTATCTATGGAAGAAGTTCCTCTGACAGTCAATCAATTTACAGATGCCTAATTCTTTTCTGATCAAATATGCGTGTGTGTGGCTCTACAGATGTAACATATTATGGATGACATTCTTCTAACCCACGAATTACAATTTTTCAAAAACACTTGGACTAACGTATCATTTTCCATTCCAGTACATTTTGCAATAAAAACAAGGTAGGAGGCAAAATTAAATTCATTTATAAAATGTTGATTTTCAAAGTTGACAAAGACTAATACATTGGCTCTAAAGATAAATTATCTTCTGTGCAAAATTTTGTAAATGTTTCTGAGTAAAAAGTTTGAAACTAGCTTGAGCACCAAGTAAATTTGAAAACAAACTAGAAAGAAGTTTAGAAAATAGAATTTAAAATGATTTTAGGGCAGTATCTCTAGCATATTCTTTTCATTTGTTAGCTTTCATTCTTATTTCAGAGCCAATTTAGCACAGTTGATCATTCTTAGTGTGTCTGCAAAGTGCTATTAAGCTCACCCTAAATCTATCAGTGGCTTGAAGGTTCATGAGCATATTTCTATGCCATGAAAAGTTTTATGAAGAATTTATATAAATATTTTAGGGGTCAAAATATCTAGAAAATTAATATATATATATATTCCATTGTTATTTTCTATATTTAGGTTTTTATTTTCTGGCATTAAAATAAGTCAAATAAATTACATTTGTAATTATTAAAAAATCAAACACTACCTTCATAAATAAATATTCATTTTTTCTTACAAATTTATCAATATTTTTTACTTTGTGAATGACCAATAAGAAATAACATTACAGGGTAGTAATTAAACCTCACTGTGGATTCCGGTTATGCCAGTAACTATCAATGTGATCTTAAGAAATTTAATTGAAAGTTTTTATTTTTCATGTATAGCCTGAAGATGTAAAAAGAATCTATAATGGAGTGATCTAAAAAAGTTTAAATGAGATAATCCTTGAAATATGTCCAACACTGAAAATAATAAATTCTCAGTAAATAATTATGACTAACATAATAAAAAGAATAACAGTACAAAAATTATTATTGTTGTAAAAGATACAACCCTAAGTAACTTCAGAATCTTGAAACTTTCTGACCTTCCTATTTTTTCTCAAGAAATTATCTGTTTTTCAGAAAATGTTTGCATTAATTCCTATTTGTTCAGGTACTTTTCTTTTTTGTGTGTGGGAAAGCATCTTAGATTTCTCCATGGTCATTTGGTCATTATTGTGTTCATATGACTTAGAAAGGAAATTCTTCCCACTCAGAAAAAGTAATTCTCCTTTCAAATAGTTGGATTAAAACATAATTTTTGATTCCAGTATTTTTTTTTTGCTATAAACACAAATAGGAAGCAAAAGCAGCTTCATGACTTATTTAGCTGGTTTCAGCTCCCCAGCGTTTCTAATCTATGTTAGGTGCATCTGTATTGTGCACTAATTTCCTAAGCCTTTGATGTAGCCCAAGGATCAAATTCTACAAAGCTGATCTACTCATTATGTTTTCATCCCAGTTTAATAAAGCTATAAAATTAACTTTCATGAAAAAAGACATACGTTAGACACTCTGGAGGACACAGGTAAGTATTAGGATGTACATTCTGCTGAAAGTACTGTAGTCTGCAGTTGAAAAAAAGGTCAAAAGTCTGTACCACAGTTTATCTGTAATTCACACCATAGAGATAGCATCAGAGAGTCTAAGAGGAGTTTGAAACTATTTCTGAGTTGGAAAGTTTTTGAGAAGGAAGTAGTTTTTTGCACGTTGTTGAAAAAGCTAGTGTCTTATTTCAGGTATTCAACATTTTTTTCAGTTGTGAAACTGATCTCATAATTAATCTCCCTAGGGTTTCTTCCTGACTCAAATCTCAGTCTACCTTTCTGATAGGTTGATTTTCTAAATAACAAATCTAATTATATTACTCATCTACTTAAAGTCTTTAATGATTTTCTAGCTCATAACATACAACAGAAATTACTTTTTGGAGTTTGTTCCTAATGATCCTTCTGTCATTGTCTGAAGCACTGTGAACTAACTGGATGGCAGTGATGCCAGGAACTGATTCTAACTTTCTTAGACAATAAGCCCATTCTGTAAACTGTGACCCCAAGTTTTATAATGAGTGTGGGTCTACAATTTGCATGAGGTTTCTGGCTTTCAGAAGTTGTTCTTATAAATGTTTAGCCAGAATCTCATGGCAGGTTCACCAAGAAGCCTCATTTTTACTGATGGTCAATGCTTTTTTTCTCACATGTACATTTTTACTATTCTGATTTTATGTAGGGCAATGTCCTTTTCCTAAAAACAAAGAAGACAAGAGATTTAGGCACTGCCTTTCCTTGCTGACGCATGGTCCACAAAATTCCTTATAAGGTCTGTTTTAATGCCTACTGGGTGTTATTGCATTTGAAGGAAACCCTATGGGAGAAATGAAGGTGACCACTTTTGATGACTGTCATCCCCTAGCATTTTCATTTGAACTTGTTGATTTTTTCATTATTAGCATTGGAAGCATCATTAAAGATTATCTCTCAATGTCAAACATGATTCTATAATTTTGAGACCATCACATTTATTTCAAAATAATCATGAAAATTCAAAGTGTAGAAGCTGTTATTTGCTTTAAAATTTAAAGCTCCTAGTTTAAAATTTCCTAGTGTTTTGTGTATTCATATTATTATTAGGAATTAACAATAATCATTAATTATTAACTAGATTGTTCTTTTAGATTCTAGAGATAAACAAAATTACATCTCAGTTTTTCTCATGTATATAGCATATATATTGGAAAAGAAAAATCTGTATTAAGCTGCAGTTGTCAGCATTGCTTGGGTAAAGCTATACTCATATCTCCTGAATCTGAGCAGTCTAGAAAATAACAATTGCTTCATTTTGAGAATTGGAGCTACAAATAGGTGAAGACTCACTTTCTCATCTCTTCTTATTACTGAGGTCAGACTGAAGAGGTAGTCACTTTTGAAGGCAGTATTCATAGAAAGGAAAAAACCAGTAAAGGAATAAGAAGAAATGCATAATATTCTCTAATATTCTACTGAGACATAGTTGGTGTCACATCCTCTCCAATTCTGTGGACCAAAGCAGTGGAAGTTAGGCCTTGTTATTCCTAAGGGCACTAGATCCATGTGGCAGTCATTAGCATTTCATATTCTCCCACTTGAAGAAAGCAAATATGTTGGAAAAATAATAAAGTTGGCTATTCACTCTGTATTATTTCCACATTTACTATTACAACATTTGGCAATAATACTCCAAAAAAGACGTTGTTTCATTTTTTAAAATGTACATAGGTGACATTCTTGTGTATGGTTGGCAAAACTTACTCTCTTAAGGTCTTTTATTAGTATTAAATTGATATAAAACAATGGCAGGAGGAAAGCATACAAATATGTTACATTTGTCTGAGAGACTCCATATGAAAATGAAGACCCAAAGATGTGGCAAACCTTAATTGCATATATATATGCAATTAAGATCCACAAACGTATCTATTTTCTATATATCTCTGTATTTGTGTAAAGATAATACTTGTATATACATATATATGTATACACACATTATGCAGTACTGAGAGACTATCTTGCTATATTGTGTAATCATCAGAATGCATTAGCCTCTATTAAATGATTTTATTTTATGGTAATACTGAACTAGGAAGTTTGCAATGTGCTTAACCCACAGTCTAGATATTTAATTTTTTTCAAATTAACCCAGTTATATATTTTATAATTTTCATTGATATATATATATATATATATATATATAAAATATGAAAAGAATTTATCTAACCCATGTCATATTTCATGTGTCACTGTTTTGATATGTACACAGAAATATTTGAGACCTTTGCATTACTTCATTTCTCCTCTGTAAGGTAGGTACTAGTAATATCAGGAAATGGGTTCAAAGGGATAAGATAAAATGTGCAGAGATGTCTAGTAGTCAAAGGCAAGGTTTTTGAGTCTAGGCAGTTTGACAAGAGCCCTTGCCTCTTGAGGATGATCTTCCTGGGTGAATTAGAATCCTTGGAGACTAATTCACAGTCCCCCTGAAGCAGAACACTGGCGTGTTAGCGTCCTCAGTGCTGAGACACAACATGCAGCACCCACAGTTTAGAGGAGTGTTGCACCACCCAAAACTGAAGAGAGGTTTCATTTGGTCAAGGTTCAGGTGCATGACTGATTGGCTTTAGTCACGTACATAAGTGGAGGGATGTTGCAAAGCAAAGCTGCTTGGTTCACAGTGGCTAGTAGCAGAAATGAGGAAGAATCCCGAGTACCAGGAGGAGGGACCTGACACAGACTTCGGTATCCATCTCCACGACTGCTCAGAAACACCCAAGAATATGGTCTGCTAGTACTCAGGACTGATCCCAAAGGCAGTCAAACTGAACTGCCATCCTAACTGCCACACAGGTTACTCTTCTCAGATAGCGCGTGAAGAGGTCGCATTGTCAGTAGTTCCGTTAACATTTCTTTAAATTAGGGAGGGTTCTTCAGATGATCTTCTCCTTTGGAGATTAATGCTTGGTATCTAATATGAGCTCTAACAGATGTGATTCAATCTGCTAATGGTGAAATGTGGCTACAACACCATGGGAGGAAATTTTGTTTTACTAAGCAAACAAATTCAAAATCCTGCACATTTACACAATTATATTATGGTTTTTTACAATCCTAGAGATGCATGTAAATTATATTTAAGCATGTAATGGCTTGCAATTATTAACTTTTCTGTTATTTAGTTACGTTTAACAACTGTTTCAGGCTTGTGGGAAACATTGAAGAAATAAGATGTTTAGTATGGTCTTATTTTCTAAATATAATTAAAAATAAAACTATATTAAACTAGAGCAAATAAATTAGTTATTTAAACCATACATAGTAATTCTCTATAAATATTGGCTTGATTTAAAGTAATTGGAAAGTATAAAAAATACATATTTTTATAACCATTACATTTATATACAATGTTTGAAGACAATTTTAAGGCTATATACATTGCTGTTGAAATTTTAGTTATATAGAGATTTTTTACTGCATCATTCTTTTCATTCCTTAAATCTCCATTAATATAGTTTTCTTTAAACTTATTCTAAACTTAACATAAGTAGGAATTTTTCTTAAATGATAAAAATGTTCTAATCTTCACAAATGGATAGAATTCTATTGCTAGTTGTGGAATTCTTGTTCAAAGTATATGGAAATTTTACATTATATTACTGTAAAATCATAATATTTTCATTATGACAGTGCTGTTCACTATAACACGATGCACAGTGCAAAATATAAACGACTACATTATGGAAAATCTTACAGCCAAATACAGAAAGAATGTGATATAGACCAACGAGCCATGAACTGAATAGTAAGACACATGGACCTAAACTCAGCCACACTGATGGAAAATTCAGTTCCCTTCTTTGGGATTTTAGATGCTTCATGTTAAGGTTTAGATCAGAGTCAAATGTGCACATTAGTCATGTGCTTATAAGTAAGGCTTTTGAAAGGTAATTGAATCATGGGATGGATATAGCTGACTTGTTGCTCAGAGGTGGAGTCTGATTGAAAGAGACCTGAAAGGTCTTCTTGTCCTCTCTGACTCCTTTCTTCTCCCTGTGCACCTTGGCTGCTATGATGTGAGTAACTTTCCCCCATTCAGGCCCTCCAAAGACCTCCAACAATGTAAGTACTGAGATTTCTGAAACCGTGGGCCAAACTAAATCTCTCTGCCTTTAGCTTATGGGTGTTGGGTATTTTATCACAGCAATGAAGAAAGTAAGACATTTACTGATTAAAAATAAAAAGCTGAACAATTTATTTCAGTGACAAACTCCAAAATGGGAAAACTAAATTTCTAAAATTTTTGTCATGTGTCTCATGAGAAAAATAAAATTCATCTTGAGAATCTTTTTTTAGGTAACAGAAAATAAAATTTACAAAACTCATAATTACGTTAGAAAAATTGCAAATTGGTATATATCCTTGGGCAAGGGGAAAAATAAAAACTTCTGCCTTTATCTAAATCTCTAGTCCCTGTGGTAGATTAATTAATCGTCAGTTTGAGTGGGACTGCTAGCTGAGCTGAGTCAGCATGGTTCTGGGCATGAAAGAAACACCTGAGGATTGCTGTCAAATGGTATAAAAGGAGAGCGATGGGTGGGGGGAATCGCATGCTGCTGATTTTCCCAAGGAAGTTGCTTTTTGGTGTTTTTTCTTCAAAGAAGCTTTGGATACTGTCTTCTTTCAAAAGTGCTTCAATCCTTCTTTTCATTTTGTATGTTGTCTTTTGGCTTCCAGTGCAGGTCTCTTAGGCTACGGGCCCAGATACCTCACATTGCTGGCACCATGGTTCTAGCTTCAACCACTGGCCTTTGGGCCTTTTAGGTGCAGATCCTTACTTGATACAGACTTGTGTGGGACATGGCTGTGGGCTCCAAGTCCTTGACTGGATTCTTCAAGTCGCCAGTGTGCAGACATATCTTCCACTCTTCTACATCTGACTCTAGCATTGACTGGTACAGTCCCCAATATTCTTATTTCTATGATATTTTGTTCACTTTAACTTATTCCTTCATGATTAATAACAGTGCAATTTTTTACTGCATGTGTATCATATGTAAAATATGTAAATAGGTGAGGAAACTAATTACACTGATCTTCTATTCTCCCTAAACAACTCATAGTTATGTCAATTCATGAAGTTATGAAAAGAAAAGCCTACTAAAATTACTCTTCTTCCTCATGTTGAAAATTGAGGTTAAGCAAAGTATAAGAGCCAAACTCCAGGTAGAAAATGTTAGATTATTATTTTTTTATAATAAAATACTTCCATGAAAGAATCCAGTACTCTCATTTAACAAATTTCATCTTCTCAAATATTTTAAAATTACTTTTCTTATTAAAATGAGCTGCTATTCATTAATCCACCTTTAATTCTATTTAATGCTCTTTGCATTTTTTCCTTCTCCAATACAGTATTCAAATCCATGGAAAGGTGATTAAGAAAAGCTGTATGAATGTTGGCTCAGTATCAACAACTTAGGTGTCATCAAATTGGGAAATTAGTAATTTCTAAAAAGCGGCTTTGTGGATTTGCATTCAAATGTGATTAGTTTAATTTAGTTAATTCTAAACTTCTTCAAACATTTTCATTATAGTAAAATGCAAAGATTTTAGTTTTAGAACATAGTTTAACAACATATATCCCCAATGATGTTTTGAAAATATGAAGGAAAAGTTTATTTTCATGGAAGAACTCTTATTTTATGCTCACATTACAAATACATATATGTATTTAGTTTGCTAAAATATGTGCATGTTTGGTTTTAAATTGATGTAAGTCAAATCACACATGAAAATATAAATAGTATATGTTTAAGTTTTAAAATAATAATTTTAAAAATCTTCACACCACTCACCACCTATTTTAAAATATGAATAATTTTATCTATTTATCTATCTATATCTATCAATAAACTATCCATGTATCTAGCTTTCTTTGAAGATTTCTTTTTGCCTCTATGTAATTCCTTCTGCATTTTTAGCTTCTGAACTTTTTGAATTTTCTGGTTCCTAGTCTCATGCTTTTCTTTACAATTTAAAAATGTAAACTTTCCAGAAATGGAAACAATATTTGACATATTGTGGTATGTTTTATTTACTCCATGTTGTGTTTTTGCTGGTTACTGACTGATGAGGTGATTATTCTAAATTCCTTGCTATGTGACATTTCATTCTGAACTCTTATCACATTTTACTTATCTATTCTGTTGTCATAAAGCATTGGGTTTTGTCAAGAGTTAGTCCTTCCAAATAGTATTCTCTTGTGCTTTTCTCTCGGGTAAATGGATAGGAATCTGGGCCTAAAGTAGTTACATCTTTAGGTTTATTAAATAATGCAAAATTACTTTTCATGGTAGTTTTATAAATAAATTCACTCCTAGAAGTTTATAAGTGCTTTAATGTTTCATATCTATTCCATGGATTGCATTTTAATTCTTGATATATGAGTGTAGAACTTTTAATCATGATATTTGTTTTCTCCACATACTAGTCAATTTTCACATTAATTATTTCTCTTCTTTGAAGTCTTCTCTTTTAAAAAATACTGCTATGTTATTGTTGCTTTCATTGAATTTAGGAATTCTCTAAACATTCTGATTATCCAGTCTTTCCCATTGTATGTGTAGTGAACATTTTTTTCTGTTTATAGCTTATAATATAGTTTATGTGTTTATAATAATCTTCTTTTGAACAGAAGTTCTTATGATTTGCAGACTGCTTGTTTAAGAAGTTCTACCAAACACTACTGCTTTCTGTTTCTGACTCTCCCAGTCTGTGTCACTGTCAGGTGCATACGTTAGAGCATTTGATTTCCTATTTAACTCAACTCCAATTGTCACCTTGGGCTCAATGTTTTGTAGAATCATTCACTACAGTTCATTCTGCCCAGGGTCCTAGGTCTTTTCTGCCATACATCCTCTTTGTGTAGTACATCCCTGGGTTCACAGCAAATTACTGCATGTTCCAGCCATAGCTCCTGCGTTGCTCTCTATAAAGTCTTGCATTTTCATTGACTCTTGAAGATTTGTTAAAATACTGCTCAGAATTTTAATTGTACTGTACTTGGACATTGCTTCTTGTCTACCACATTTTTAGAAATGAGACTTATTTTATCTTTTCTTATTCAGAAACCGTATCTTGCAGTGTTCATAAATTATGAAGACTGTAATACCTATGTAAACAAATTTTTATTTGTCTTCAAATTTTTTTCCTAGTATCACATATTGATGGACTCAAAGAGCCTATCTCACAAGCACAATTCGTTCTTACATAGTGGTGAGTGCTTTGTACTTTGTGATTCCATTACCTACTCCCTACCAGTCACTAAGCTTTAGATAGAACTTGCCCCAAGTAAAGCTAACACTTCAGCTAATCTTTCCATTAGAATGTGACCCGTTGTAAAATCTCCATACAGGGAAAGATTTGTCTTTCCAAAACCATTCCATCTTGGAAATGATCTGCACAAATACAGAATCCATCAGTTTTCAGGAATGCAGAAGGTAAAGAATTAAAAGAAAAAAAGATGACTCTAAATATAACAGCTCATAAGTAAACTGAAGGATATCAAAGATCAAATAATTAAATGAAGAAAATAGTAAGTTGGTTAATTGCTTCAGAAAATTGAAATACACACATAAGGCAGACAGTGAAAATAACTACTGAGAATAACATTTCTTAACTACTTTGAAGGTTTGATAAGTTGTCATGTTTCCTAGGTTTCTTGTAAGGGGACAGGAAGTGAGCCCTTGGGAGTACAGTGGTATTAGACCTGACGGAGTGAATGCTCTCTCTTTTGAAGGACCCAATCTCCAACTCGTAATTGATTAATATTTTAGTAAATTACAATAAAAATGAAATACTTTGTCAGGTGTGGTGGCACATGCTTGTAATCCCAGCACTCACTAGGCAGAGACAAGAGAATTGCCTGGAGTTCAAGGTCAGCCTGGGTTATGAAATAAATTCAGGACCAGCCTGATCTTCAGAGTGAGTCCTTGTCTCAAAATGACAAAATAAATCATAAATATAAAAATCAATAAATAAAAATAAAAAAGAAATACTTGAAAAACAAGACAAAATACAATCATATAAAACACAAATCATATCGAATTTTTAATAGATTCACCAGAAAAAGCAATTTTCAGGTTCTTAGAAAAATCTAAATGGCTACCTTTCAGTTTCTGGACTCAGTTCATTTCTTGATAATTTTTGCAGGGCTAGCACTCTCTACAGACACATTGTGAATAGAATTGGTTTAGGGGAATCTTCTATTCCTTTCCTGTGCTTTTACCTTTGTACAGGTAATGCCACTGGCTAGCACTGAGCCCCTACGTTAGGAGAAATAAAAACTGAAACTAAGTTTGGGAATTCAAGTTTACATGCCAAATCTTTATTTGGAAAGCAAAGAAATTAAGGAAAAGGCTTCAGCTTGTATAGTATCTGGAGGGAACACATTCTAGTGAAGGGCTTCAGAATGACCCTCACACAGAGGCACCAGGCCAGTTTTTAAGGATTAAGTACCATGGGTCAAGGTCTGGTTGGTCATTCTTTCAGTCCTGTTTTCACAATTTTGGTGGAATCCTTGTTGCATTAGGGCTGATTGTGTTCTCAGGAAAAGATGGCTTGTTTTTGTGGTGGTTTCCGTTCTGCAAGGCTTTGCTTTTCTTGGACTCAGGGACCCCTTGCTCAGGACATTGGCTGGGAATGTTCGCAAGCTGCTCCAAGGGGAAGGGTTTGTAACTGAACATTGTGAAGGCTGCCCCTCGAATTCTGACAATTACTTCAGTGACTCTTATCTTAGTATCCTCTGCTTGAAGGGAGATGAGATAGGTTAGCTTCATATATTTAAAGCTGATAAGGTTTTTTCCATTGATTTCCCTTAATGAGTATCGTATCTATATCTAAAATTTTAAGGTAATAGCGAATAAAGAAAGAAAGGTCAAGCTTTGTTCTGCTATTAGTTAATTTGTAGGACCAAGTGAAGAGCCATGGCTTTCAGGAAAAACCACTTTTCAGGTCCTTTATTGTTTTAGAAAAAAAACACAACTGATACTTTTAATGCATAAGAAATCGAGGACTTCAGGAAATTTTTTTTTTTTTTTGGTCTTTTGTCTCTGCAGCAACCCAAGGAGGCTCCTGAGGTTCTTGAGGTTAAGGACAGCAAGGGGATGAGAAAAGTAAAGAAAAGACAAAGCCGAGGTCAGGTGGAGCCATTTTCCTCCTGATGGGAGAAAAGGTACCTCTCAACCAATGCAGCATGTGTATTTATACTCTCCCGAGAAGAATGCTAATTTCATCCCCATTGCCTAGCAACTTGTTTTCCTGGCAGGCCTGGGCCCCTTGCAGAAGGTCATTTTTATGTCTTCTGGTAGCTGTGACACCTTTCCCCGTGGCCGTCCCCCTTTTTATCAAGCTGTGTTATAAGATCTAAGAGAAGCACATAGGGTAATTAAGACAGAGGGCAGTTATTTAGCAGTGTTCACTTTCTTGTGTGTTGGGTTGGTGTTTCTTGAATGTTAAGCCTATGCTTGTCATACCTCTGTGTCATAGACAGCCTTCACAGTGTGCCTGTTTTCTCTGTATGTTAATTGTGACCAAATTGGTGCAAGTAAATCAGTGCAGAGTGAAGTATCTGCTGTCTTTGTTTCATGATCTACAAATAACTGACATTGTAAGACAAAATTTTACACAGGGAGAGCGAATCTCTTAGTTGGGCAGCCAATTCAAAAAGATAGGCTTGGAAACTTCTTTTGTAAATAAGAAAGACAGCATGTTTTGTGCTGTCTTTAAAGTTAACCTTAAAGTTAAATAGCTGGTAAGTTAAAAGCAAATGTTTATTTCTAGCGAAGGAGCTATTCACAGATTCTTCTGTGATTACAGAAGTAATTTTAATTGTATATGTTCCCATTTCCAGGTGAGAGGGCAAGTTTTTTATTTGATACAGTTAACAGTCATTTTTAAAAAGACTTTCTAGGAATTTTTTAATTGACCTCTAGAGATTCTGTTTTAATATGCAGTGCTAAAGTCTATTTTACTTTTTTAGAGCAAGTTAAGTCTTGCTGTTTCAAGAAAACAGAATATGGGAAAAATATATGTGTTTTCAGTGGACTAGTAACTTAAAGCACTAAGAATTTAAATAAGCCTATGTAAGAGTTGGACAAAGCATGCTGTAGCAGTTATTGTATTTTAGTACAGCATAGAGGGAATAAGATCAGGGAGACTCAACAGCAAAAGCCCAAGTAAATACAGCCTTTGATTTCTCATAAGATTTTAAAATGTATCAGGCAAAATTCAAGTCTCGGAAGGAGATTCCTCCTACTTTAATTTAATTTTATAACCATTAGAACAGAAGACTAGCAAGAAAAAGACTGACATCTTAGTAAGACTAAAACCAAGGTATAATTTTCTTTTTATTTTTATTTCTTCTGTCTTTTCTAAATGCTGCATAGTCCAGCTTTCTCAGTTTTCTTCTGTGGCCCATGACTAGAAATAACAAAAATCCTTTCTTTACAAAATGTTATGACTATAGTGGCTCTTTGCTGTTGTATGTTGCAACGGTAGGAAGAGGCATTGTGATAAGTTTGTGTGTACCAGCGTCAAGTAGATAGTACATACGTGCTGGATAGAGTTATGAAGGATTCCCATGTGTTGAAAGCTTTGTATCTCTTAGTACCTCAGGAGCCAAGTATATGTGGAGTCATGTCCTAGGTAGAGGTAACTACCTAGACACAATGAGGTCATATTAGTTGGCCCTAATCCCACATTCTTACAGAAAAAGATTAAAACACAAGGGAAAGACCAGGTGAAAACACTAGGAGACAGTAATGACCTGTAAGTCTAGGGAACTGTCCTTAGGAGCAACACAACCAGAGAATACCTTTGTTTCACATTTCTTACTTCCACAAATATCAGAAAATAAATTTCTGTTGTTTAAGTTATCCAGTCTATGGTATGTTGTTATGGCGGCCCCGGCAAACATTGAGATATAGTAGGGTAGATTGAGCCTTCAACTGGCTAATGGAGTCACAGTTCAGGTAAGGAGGTGCCAGCACCATGGCATCTCTATTTTCCCACCATCTGCCCCTGGCAGATAAATAGACTTCGTATTTATAAGGTACCCAGCCTCAGGTATATTGTCATATTAACAACACACAAATTGGACGGTTGCTAAGTAAAGAACCATAATATACAGAAAGCAAAAATATTGCTTATTTTGCCTTAGGCTGAGAAAGACAAAATTTTAGAGAAAAAGAACCCATTGTGTATTAATTGATTTTTATTATTAAATTATATAAAAGATATGGCTTTACTGGAGGATTTTAATGTGTCTTTGGAAGTTTAATAATGAAAGATGTTTTCATTTATATTTTGGGCTTTTTGTTTTGTCTTACAGATAGACCTGTTGTAAAATCTTTTTGAATTATGGTGGACAATGTAGAAGTTTGATGATTGTTTCAGTTGTGTGCCCTATGAGCTAATTATATAAAAGGAACTATTGTATGAGGGATGACGCGTTACACCTTGTAAGGTTGGCATTTGCATGTAGTGTCTGCTTTTCCCTTCTCTGGCTTCTGGGATTTAAACAGCAGGGTGTATAAATACACCTGCTGTGTATTTATACATAGTGCTGTGTAACGAATTACCCTCGAACTCTAGCACTTTCAAAGCACACACACTTAGCATTTGCTTGCTTCTATATGTCAGAAACTAAATTTGCCTTAGCTCAGGATCTCTATAGTCCTCAGCCTAGGTGTTAGTTATAGCTTCATTCACTCAAGATATGCTTGAGGCAGGATCTGTTTCTAAAACCGCTTAGTGGCCAGCAAACTTTCCTTATGGGTTATTAGTCTGGGAACCTCACTACAACACTAGCACTTGGCTGAAGGCCACTCCTGGCTCCTTGATATGTGACTGTATCTGGGATGCAGCTCATCATGTGGCAGCTGGCTAGCTGGCTTTACCAATGTGTGTGTGTGTGTGTGTAATGAGAGAGAGAGGGAGAGAGAGAGATAGACACAGAGAGAGATAGAAAGAGACAGAGAGATTGGAGATACTCTTTTAAAGCTTAATTTAAAAAATGATATATCATCACTTTTGCTGAATCCCATTTGGACCACCTTTGCTGGAAGCTACTCACTGGGTCTAGCCCATCCTCAAAGAGAAGCAATTATGAAAGAATCATGCTAGAAGACTGCCAATGTACTATCTTTGTTATCTTTTTTCTTAAAACTCTGGCTGGGTATTAAGTGGATAAATTTTATCCTACAGATTTTTTTTTGGATTGAAACATCCTAAGTTCAAACATTTTTCTGACTCCAGAATGTGTGTGTGTTCAACTACTAAACATATGGTACTTTTACTTCCATTTGGCTATATTTCTTTATATAGAATGCATTTGTGTTAGGTTTTTAAGAGTGTGGCTCTCAGAATGTGCATCAAAGTGGTTTGAAAGCAAGAGAACTACAAAATTGTGTATGTTCAGCCTTTTGTAGGCAACTTTGACTTGGGTGAAATTGGTTTTGGGAAATGATTAGAAATAGAACATTGACATGTGTTGTCAATGGTGGAAAGGAGAGAGAGCAAGTATTAACATTATTCATTTGCTCAAAAATATTATGTCAGTGTGTTGGATGTTGGAAAGGAGAGAGCAAGTATTAACACTATTTATTTACTCAAAAATATTATGTCAGTGTGTGTTTACTATAGGATAGCATGTACAGTTTCAGAGCTACTGTGGTTAAAAAAACTTAATATTTCTAAAAAACATGTCAGTAAGGAAAAGGGCTTTAAATAACAAATTATAGAATAGTTTTCAGTTACAGTTTTAGTCAAGAAAAGAAGGTACTTATCCAGAAGACAACATCAATGAAAAAAATCCCTGCCCAGAGATTATTTTTAAAGACCACTCGGAGGAAAAGACAAGATAACTGATTTAGTAAACGTTAAGAATAGATTATTTATAGAAGGAAGAAAGAAGGATCTAGGAAAATCCAAGACCATGAACAAAAATTTTGCATTGAAAATAACACAGCCTTTTGGAATAATGAGAAATGTAACACATGAATGGGATATGGTATAAATGGGGTCTGAAAGTTTTAATGCCATTATAACAAAATAATCTAGATTGACTAATTCATAAAGAATAGAAATTCATTTCTCATAGTCTGGAAGCCAAGAAATCTAAGATCAAGATGCTAGTGGTCTTGGTGTGTGGTGAGGACTCAGCTTCTTCTTTCAAGGTGTCTCCTCACTGCTGTATCCTTTAAAAAAGATGCATGATGAATGCTGTGTCTTCAACTGGTAGAAGGGACCAAAGAGGGAAGGCATCTGTTTGTAGTCAGTTTTATAGGAGCATTAATCTCTTCCATAATAACTTGGCTTTCAATACCTAACCTCCCTTAAATACCAAAACATGAATTTTTGAAAGTCAAACATTCAAACCACAACACGGAAGATATAAGATAAATAGGAGCTGCATAAGCTAAGCTAAAAACTAGTAGTACTTTAAAACAGTGAAAAGCAGAGAAAGGACATGGCTGTGTGTTCAGAATTTCTGTGTTTTTTGCTTTAAATGGACTGTGTAGTAAATGGATTGAAAGAGAGTAACAATGAATGCAATGTAACTTGGGCAAAGAAAAGAGTATAATATACTTTATTTGGAAAGTACTAAAAGTAGGATTATCTCCCCATCTCTAGTTTACATGACCATAAATAAGTTTTCCTATGAGAAAAATAAAAATTCCTGTTAATTATGTGATATTAATGTTTTTAATTGTGGTGTACCTTCAGTTTGAATTATATTCCTTTTAAGTCCTTTGTGTTTCTCTTGCCATTTTTGTTCCTTCTTCTTTGCTTTTCTTTTGGTGCTTCCTTGAAAGACTGGGAAATGACCATAATAACTGTTTTCCATGTGCAGTGAGCAGGGAATGAATGTTGGAATCCCTGTGGGCTGAGCATTGTGATGCAAATTTCCTCAGAAGCAAAAGCAGTACTGATGATTGCTGCAGAATCACTGTACCACAGAGTAGGGAATGCTTCACTGCTTTCCTGTCCTGAGGCCGAGTATTAACTACACTATTGAACGGCAAGTGCTTATCATTTCTGCCACTCAGACCACATAAATCTCTGGAAAGAGACAATGTCCCTTCAGGGAGTTTAGCTAGCTCACAAAATGTCAAAAAAAATCAAACTATATTTAGTCTATAGAACTGCAAAAAACAAAAATAATTAGAGCTACACTATTAGAAAAATACCTCATATCAAACAACTGATTTTGAAGAAAGTTTTGTCAAGCAGAAATAATTTCTTTAAATAAATGTATGTCAACCATAAACTGAAAACACAGTATAAAATTCTGTATTTATGTCACTTACTGTTTGTCTTACCAATTTTTTTTCTGAAATGTAACATAGGCTAAAAAAAAAAAAAGATATGAAATTAGATACCAGGCCTCAGTCTGCTGCTGTGGGCCCACCTGTCAGCTAAGAACACCTGGGAAGCCCTGGCACTACTAAGCAGCCTCGGACTGCTGCTGCTGGGCCCACCTTTCACCAGGAACACCTGAGATGCCCTGGCACACCTGGGTCACCTCTGACTGCTGCCGTGGATCTGCCCCTTGGGGAACCCACTGGCCTCCTGGACCTAGTACTGCAGTTGATATTTGGATCCAACCCCTTCTCCCAGAACCTTGGACTACAGTGGACTACCTTGCTGGCTGGATGGGAGTCTCAGGAACCCCTCACCCAAACAGAAGACCTCAGCAGGCTCCAGTCAGTGTGCTGAGTTTACTCCTAAAATAAAGGTCTGCAGGGGGTAAACAGGAACAGAAGTGAAACTCCCTCCAACTTTAAGACCTTGGGTAACCTGGCAAGAGAGTGAGTAATCCACTCCTCCACACAGAGAACATCAGACAGGTTGAAGAGTGCACCAATAAGGCTTCCCCCCAACTTGGAGAAAATTAAAAGAGCTTATGAGATCCCCAGGGACACAGTAGGACCTCAGCTGACACAAACACTACAGACAGGGAGATCTGGTGACATGCAACAACCTGAAGACATAGCAACAGCAGGAACTAAGAGTTGCCCTACATCAATACTTGTAGGCTAGTTAGCCCAGAAAGAATATAGGACTCACCCAACAGGCTCTGCAGGAGGAATTTAGGTGACTGGCTTTCCTTTTCATTGTGGTACCCAGAAATTGGACAAACATCAATCACACAGTAGGGCCCTAAAATTCACACTACAGAGAGTTGATACTATTGGGATTGAAAGACCAAATATTTACCCAGAAGGTGAAAATGACTAAGCAAAAAGGCAAAATGCAATCTCAAACATCTAATCCATCAGGAGCAACTACAGGCTACATTGAAATAGAGGACTTTAAAAGTCATACACCAGAAATCTCTGAAAAGATAGCAAATGAAGTAAAGAAACAAATCCATGAGGCCATAGAGCAAATCAAATTAGAAATAATGTCTTACATAAAGACAAAAATAACAACCTTAGTAACTGGGATCTCATATTATTGAAAAGTTTCTGCACTTCAAAAGAAATCACCAACAAAGTGAAAAAAAAAACCCCACAGAATGGGAAAGAATTTTAGCTAGCAATCCCTCAGACAAAGGACTTATATCCAGAACATATAAAGAACTGAAAAACATCAAGCCCCCCAAATTCAATGACCCTCTCCAAAAATGGGCATCTGAGATGAACACACAGTTCTCAGAGGAAGATATACAAGTGGCAAATAAATACAAGGAGGAATGTTCACCATCACTGGTCATTCAAGAAATGCAAATTAAAACAGCATTGAGATTTCATCTCACCCCACAAAGAATGGCTGTCATCAAGAAAACAACTGATAAGAAATGGTGAGGCTGTGGGGAAAAAGGAACGCTTCTCCACTGTTGGTAGGAGTGCAGACTGGTGCAACCACTGTGGAAATCAATATGGAGATTCCTGAAAAATCTAGGATTGGAGGTTCCATTCAACCTAGCTATTCCCCTCCTGGGGATTTTCCTAGAAAAATTGAAAAGGTCATGTTACAGTGATATATATGCACCCATGTTCATGGCAGCACAATTTGTGATAGCTAAATCTTGGAGACAACCAAAATTTCCATCAACTGCAAAGTGGATGAAAAACATGTGACATTTTTATACAATGGAATACTACTCAGCTATAAAAAGGATAATCTTGAGGCTTTTATAGGTAAATGGGGGCAACTTGAGAATATCCTCATTAGTGAAATAAACAAGACTCACATTAGTATAGTAAATATCACATTGTTTCATTAGCATAAAAAATAATAAGAACTGACAGAGTAATGGTATGTAAAAAGTATAATAGATACTTTTAGAATAGATATAAAAGAATAATAGATATAATAGATATTGTAAAAGAGAAAGGGAAGGAAAGTGCTCTAGAGGATATAATGGTATGTATGGTGTGTAACATAGATGGCTATATTACTAAATTTGTCAGATAATTGAACAGAAGAGTAGGCACTTTCAATGTTTGAGTGTCCAGCCACTTTTGTGCTTTGATTTTGTAACTATAGCAACTATTGTTAAGCTGACAATATGCAATGTATCAACTAGCAATTTTGTGATGTTAATTTTTTTTGAATTCTGTATTCTACTTTTTCTCATTTTTTCTATTTTGTTTTTAAAATTTTTTCTTTATTTCTTTCTTTAAATAAAATAAATAAATATTTTTTTTCTAAATTTCTGTGGAAAAAACAATTAGATTTCAGTGTCTTAGATGCATCTTTTTCCTCAACTGTTACAGTATCTCCTAATGGCAGGAGGTTCTGAGGGATCAGAGAGAAGAAAGGTTTGTAGCTCTGGGTTCATATTGTGGAACAGTGGAAATAAAGTAAGTTTTGGAGTCAAAATTATTATTTTTACTTCAATAATGTTTTATTAGTAGAACAATACATATAATGTAAATGGATATATTATTTTAATTGGTACTTTATAAAAAGAGTAATAGAGGCATAACCCAAAATAATGAAACTGCACAAAAAATTATAGAATTAAAATAAATTCCTTCTCTTCTCAGGGGCAAAACTTATTGTATTTTGGCTATAATTTTAGGAGTAACATATTTGCATGGTATCGGCGTATGTGAATACATGTGTGGGTGATGAAGTTCAGTACATAATAGACCAAATGTAGTACCATGGTATTGAAGAAATTGCACAATCAGGGGAATAAAATTCAGTTTCCATCCCTGCCTCTCTACCCTGAATCAGGTCACAAAACTGAAGGAAAATTTTCTGACTTTCCTATGTAACAGGTCAAGAGACCCTCGTGTAAAAGGTGCTCACTATACTCTGAGAAAAGGAATATTCTTATTGCTAAACACACAAGGCCACAATAAGAATCTGAAAAAGTTTTACAGTTTCTGAGTTTATTATTACTATTTACTCCATAACATTTTATTCACAACTATCCACTTCATCAAGGCTAGCACACAAAATATGTAGATTTTATGTCACATAAAAACTTATATAAACAAATTTTTATGTATTTCTCTTATCATCTGAATTTTATTATAGAAACCCCAGCCACAGCCTTAGATTAGAAGATATTTCTATCTCCACTTTTATATGAATGAGAGCTTTTTAAAAAGTATGACCAATATAATTCATTGTTGTGTACAACATAATTTTTTGAGATATATTTGGGATACTTATCCATACTTACAGATATTTCTCACTTCTTTCTTCCAACTGCATGGAATTTCCTAGTTCTGTTTCATTTTATTTTATTTTATTATTTTATTTATTGGTACTGGGAATTGAGCTCAGTCCTTGTACTTGCCAGGAAAGCATTTATACCACTCAGCCATATTCCTGGCCATATTTTTCCTAATTTTAAAAACTGATCCTTTAGTAAAACTCAAAGTGGTTTGAATGTGTGATATTAAATAAAATATTATTTAGTTAATAAATCCTTTTTAGATTTTTGTGTGATGAATCACTTCAGTTTGTCAGAGCAAATATAGATTTAGATAAGGAGAAACTATTGGAAAAGAATTATTATGGAGAGAAAGGGACTGTTGTAATGGGAGAGGAAGGAGTGGAAGGAAGGAGTGGAAGGAAAGTTCACATAGGATGTGAAAGAGTCTCAAAATCAGGCAGAAGAACATTTTCCTGATTAAGAGCAGTAAACATGGCTGCGGGAAACTGGTTGTCGGGAAACGGAGTAAGAAGATGGAGTCAGCAGAAACTGATCAGGCTAGGAAGACCTGTCATCAGTGGTTCTCAGGAGGGTTATGAAGAGGGGTTATTCTGAATCCCAGTGTTTGCTAAGTGTGAAGCAATTCAAGATTCAACACCTTTGGGAAAGTTGAGCCTTAACTTAAGTTTGGGGAAGTCAATTTAGTGTGTTTTTCCAAGATTGATAACTGAGACCAAGTAGTTAAATTAATCATTTATAAGACCTAAGGATTGGAATTTGGAAATTTGTGCCTGGCTTGTGAAAAGTAAACAAAATAGGCAGCTTTTACTTATATCTAAGTTATATAGGGAAGGAAGTTCCTTGAGCAAACTGTTTCCCAGAAGACACAAGGATGGGAGGATTTTTTTAAACTTTCATGTATTTTAGAAGCATAAAACTGTGGCAAAAGTTCAACACTGTTTAAGTTCAAATCGTTAGAATCAGAATACTTTTATTTAAACTCTAGTAGCATTTGTCTGTTTGTGGTTTTAATTTTCATGATGTTCTTCATGGTCAAAGATTTCTTTCATTTGACATATCATTGTTACATTCAGTTTCTTTAATTTTTAGAAGTTTTCCATCTTTTTTCCAGGTAGATTTATAATCTCTTTAAGATCACAAAATAGATTCTTAATATCAATTGTATTCTAATTATTGAAAAATTATTTAGCAAAAATTTATGTGTATAGTTCTGGAAGAGTGGATATATATGAAAATGTGACTAAGAAATGCAGAAACTATTAAAGTGTTTTTTTGTGATTGAAGTAAAAATTGCTAATGAACAGGCAGAAATTGCTGTATTGTTACGTTAGACTGGTACTCCGTGGCATCTTTAGGTTTCATGATTTATTACTGTAAGTTCTGTGAGAGAACATGATTAGAAAGCAAAATAAAACCCAGAAAAAGTATTTTATATTTATTTATTTTTTAGTACATGTTTGTAATATGTAATGCTTATATTCCTTGTGCAGAGTTTTGGTGCATACATAATATATCTTAATTATTTTTAAGTGAATTTTACTGGTACATTTTAGATATACATAATAATTACAATTATGATAGGGAACTGTGTACATGATATATTTTGAGGCTTCATTTCCTTTTCCCCTTTTTATTTACCTTTTTATTTATTTCCATTTCTTTTCCTTTTATTCTTTATTATTATTTTTCCCTCCTTTCCTTCTCTCCCCTGTCTTGTTCCCTTTCCATTTGAACAATTTCTTCCTATTTCACAATAGCTATTATATATTTTGGTCCTTATTTACCCTTTCAGTTTCTCCTTCCAGAGAAAAATGGAATATGTAAACATGTGTATCTGAAGTATTTCATTTAAGAGTATGGCCTCAAGGTGCATCCATTTGCCTAGAAATGTCTCAAGTTTATCCTTCATTATGGCTGATTAATACTTCACTGAATTAAAAAAGAAAAACTTCTTCATTCATTAATTGAGGGGTATTTTGGCTGTTTTAAAGATTTAGTTAATACAAATAGCACTGTGTTGCTGTGGTATAATGCTTTTCATTCTTTGGGGAAGATACCAAGATGTACATAGCCAGGTCACACAGAACTTCTATTTTTAGTTTTCTGAGGGATCTATGTACTGATTTGCACAGTGACCATAGTGATCCACACTCCCACCAACAGTGGAGAAGAAAGTTCATTTTTTCCCACAGCCCAGCCAACATTTGTTTTTGGTTGATTTCTCAATAATAACTATTATTTCTCTAGTGAGATGAAACCTTAATCTTGTTTTAATTTGCATCTCTTGAATGATCCAAGTTGTTGAACATTTTTCATATTTTTATTTGCCATTTGTACTTCTTCATCCAAGAAGTATCTAGTCCTTTTAGATGCCCTTTTTTGATTGTGTTTTTAAATTTGAGCAGTCTGGTTATTTTGAGTTGTTTATATATTCCACATATTAGTCCTTTGAGGAACAAATGACAAAAATATTTCCTAATCCGTGGGTTGTTTCTTCATACTACTTATTGTTTCTTTTGTTTTGCAAAAGTTTTTCTAATATGATGAGATCCCAGTTGCTGATTTTTTTGTAATATTACCTGCATGAACAGAATTTTGTTCACAAAGTCTTTTCCAATACACAAATCTTCAAGAGTTCTACCCCTGGGAGGAGCTAAAGATGGCCAATCAGTGAGCAATAAAATACAAAGCCTACTGGGAGAAACTCATATGCCAGAATAAAACATCCTGGAGAGATCCAGATAGAGGGAGACGGATCCTCTTGACACAGGAAAAAATTAAAACATAAAAGAGCTCGTCAAACACACAGTCTAGGGACTACAACTGGAACAGATAAAATTACTGGACACAGCATTTTCACTGTGACCTGCCAAGTTTTCACTGATCTGAATTTGCAAATTCATGCCAGCTGGCAGAGCCACCCAAACTCATTCTTACTGCCACTCAGAGGAGCCACAGCTGTGCTGAAGTTGGTGTTTTGTGAGCCCAAACGAGAGCAGAGCTGGCAAAGGGACCTTCATTAATCCACAGTCAGTGTTGGGAATGAGACCCCCCTATGGGAAGGGCACTACCAAATGGGTGACATGTTGGAATTGGGCAGGAAGAGCCTGAACTGGGAATGACAGTGACTTCAGTTGGTTGCTCCCTCCCCAGAGCAGATTCGTGGGATTTTCTTGGACTGGGTCACGCCCCTGGCTGGGATCCAATGAGCTGTCCCAAATTGATTCCCTGTGCCTAGCACACACTAACCTGGTAAAGGCCTCTGAAATTTGGCTGGCCCAGTGGGGAGGGGCTGGAATATGCAGCCGCTGCTTACACGTCAGTGACAAGAGCAGGCAGAAGAGGGCAGAGGTCCCTCACCAGCATGCCTTGGATGAACTGTGGCTGACAGGGAAAGGGGCTGGGACCTCCACTGTACAAATGTGTGGAGGAGGCCAGGACCATGACAGGAGAGAGAGGCAAGAGGAGGCCCCCAGCCCAGAACCCTGAGAGCACTGATCCAAGAGAGGGAAAAAAACAAGGGAGACTGAGGGTGGCAAACATGCAACATCAGACATAGCTTCAATAGACATTAAGAGATATCATCAGGACCTTGTAGATGAGCTCAAAACTGAAATATTAAATAAGGTAAAGCAAGATATGAGTAGAGTAATAAAAGAAATGCTAAGCATCTCTCAGGAAGACATAGAAGAGAGGAGGAACACAAAAAAAGGAGAGAAATATTTGATAAAGAATATATAGAATACATGAAGCAGATTCAAAGAGACTACCAGGAAATTAAAAACTCCATTTAAAGCTGGCAAAACACCTTAAAAAAAACTAAGGATAGACTATCAAAACTTGAAGACAAGCTTGCAATGTGTGATCATGAAAGGAAAGATCTCTTAAAAATAACAAGGAAACAGGCAGTAACAATATAGAGGCTAGAAGACAACAAAAGAATCTATAATTTAAGAATAAGAGATGTGGACAAATAAGCAGGAATACAAACAGGGGAATTACAAAGGCTATTCATGGAAATAATTAAGGAAAACTTCCCAAGCATGGGAAAGGAAAATGACATTCAGTTATGTGAGGCACACAGAACCCCAGCCACCTACAACCAAAACAGAGCTACACCCAGACATATAATAATCAAGATACCAGAAATTCAATGTAAAAATGGAATACTAAAAGCCATCAGAGAAAAGAAACAGGTTACCTATAAAGGAAAGCCATCAAGATCACAGCAGACTTCTTGACACAGACCATCAGATCAAGAAGAGCTTGGAGCTAAGTATTCTAAGCCCTGAAAGAAAATAACCTCCAGCCCAGATTGATGTACCCTGAAAAGCTGTCACTAGAAATTAATGGAGAAACAAGATACTTCTATGACAAAGAGGAACTGGGGGAATTTGTGACCACCAATCCAGCCCTACAGAGAACACTGAAGGACATTCTAGAGAGAGAGAGAAAAAAAATACCAGGATTTTAGGAACAGTGGCAGAAAGGACTCAATGAATGGGGCAGGCAGTAGAATGAAGGAGAAAAGTAGACAAACAAAGGCAGAAAAATAGCATAGCAGAAATGAGGCAGAGAAAGATGACTAGAGTCTCTAACATAGATGGCTTGATACACTATATTGTTAATAGTGCACCAGGATTTGAAACCCACATTACTCCCACTACTTTGCTTAGATGTATTATATTCTGTTCCAGTCATTCTACCTGTACTAGATTTGAGGGCACAGACAGTTATCCTGAAAATAACAAGATATAGTCCAGTAATCATCCTTAATTCCCTCTTAACTTAATCTAAGGCACTGTATAACCTACACTGTTTTACCATGACTGATCATAATCGAATCTGGTTTGTTAGATCACTGTTTTGTATTGAGGGATTTTATTCAAAGCTGTTATGATTGATAGTATCAAGTCTGAGGGTATAGGCAACTACACTAAAGATGACACGATTCACTAGGATACCCACTGTGGTTTGATTATTACCTGCCTTTGAAGTTTTTACTGTCTACAATGTTTTCTTTTTACTAATATTGTTATGTACTACTATATTCAATTATACTGCTATGTTCAATTATGCCTGATGATATAGACAATTCCATTGAAGATAATAAGAAACAACACAGTAATCATTGTAGATCACCTCTTACTGTGGTTTTATACAACTTTTTGGTTTCATGTCTTTATAGGAATATGTTTTGTTTTGTTTTTCCTTCTAATACAGAAAGGATAGAAATACATGTAGAGACTCATGCATGCATAGATGTTTATAGTCTCACTGTTTGAATATCTACTTTGTATGCTTTAATTTTGTAACTTGAACAACTATTTCTAAGAGAACAATATGTAATTTATCAATTAGTGATTTCTTACTGTTTATCTTTTTTTTTTGGAAAATCTGTATTATCTCTACCCTTTACATGTTTTTTTTCTCTTTAAAAAAAAAGAGTTCTACCAGTTTCATCATCTAGCAAATTTACTGTTTCTGTTTTAATATTCAGATTTTACCTTCATTTCAGTTTTAGTTTAGTGCATGGTGAAAGATGTGGGTTTAGTTTTAATCTTCAGCATGTGAAAGCCAGTTTTTCTAGCACCATTTCTTAGAGGCTATCTTATATTAGGCCCTTTGGCAAAGCTAAGGTGACTGAGTACAAAGGTGAATTGCAGTGGCATTTTCAAGATAACTGAAGGAAAGTGTTGCTGAGAACTTTGAGAATCCAGAATGATTGTGAAGACCAATCTTCTGATTCAGTAGTTTCCTCATATAAGCCAGTTGTAAAGCTCATGAGAAAACTGAAGCTACCTTCTTGAAATTTCCTATGTCTTCTCAATTCAAGCAAGGACATTGTTTGCTTCAAAGGTAAGAAGAATGTTTGGAGAAACCATGTTTCAAAAGAAAATAGTACAATATTTTCAACTGTTGCTTGATCTTGAAAGTGAGGAACAACATCAGTACTTGAAAATACCCTGGAAAAACTGAAGATTAAAATTACATAGTGGTTTTTTTCCCTTTTTCAATACAATATATGATAGATAAATAGCTTTGAGTTTTCTGATACACTTGAGAATCTGTCTGGGAAACAGAGCAGATTTTTATGAAATGATGTCTGTCTGATTATATTTTCAAGATGAAAATTATTTTATTTTTCCCTTAGAAAAATTCAGGATAACATGAAAGACAAAGTATCCTGACATTTTTAACTTAGTGAACATTTTGATGTAGTTTTCTGTTTCATGTGCTTCCATGTTTAACACGCCTCAAGAACAAGGAAATAATCATCTCCTTTGTATTGAAAATATTTTCATGATTATCTTAAATTCAATCCTGATCTGAGTACTGATACTGCAAAATACAAAAAAGAAAATTCAGTTTTCACATTCAACATTATATTCCTTTAGTGAAATATATTATTTTTTGTATATGAAGCTTTACTAGAAAGATTTTTCTAAAAGCAACATATATAAACAATAATTTTGTAAGTGCTAAGCTGACATAGAGGGCTGATTTTTTTTTTCCTCTCAGAAAGAAATGTTTCCTTTCACAGAGTTGTGTTACAGGATATATCCTTGTATTTGTGAATTTCATATCTGCTGGTTTTGAACCAAATGACTCAATCAATGATAGGTCAAAATATTTTGGAAAAAGTTACACAAATACTAATAATTTACTTTTTTGCCATTTCCCCCCCAGTGATACAATATAACAACCAATCAAAGCATTTATATCATGTTAGGTATTATAAGTAATTTGGAGATGATTTAAAATATATAGAGACACAGATTATATTCACATATCATATCATTTTATATAAGAAAATTCAACATCTGCAGAATTTGGTTATACCACGGGTGTCCTAGTATAAATACTCCACAGGGACTGAGAGATACAAAACATGTATGTACTCACATGCATACATATACACACATGTCTGATAGAAGTACATATATTTTTTCATTTAATGGGATTTTTAACTTTGCTATTCAACATTGTCATAAATTTTTCATGTAAATACATCAATGAAAGCCAGTGTTTTTCAGTAAATGTAGTATGCTTGGAGAAAACATTCTGAAAATCAAGTCCCATTTTCACTCAAACCAGTGACTTAGCAAAATCTCTTCTATTTTGTTACGTATTTACTGAAAGAAAAAAATAAAATAAAATGCAAGAAAATATGCTACATTAAATCTCTTGTTTTTTGAATAGAAGTTACTAAAATTCATCTTTAACCTCACACAAAATGGGTAAACATTTGGAGATGCCATATGTGAAAGTTCATCTGCATTATCTAGTAGATATGCTAAATCTTTTAGAGTTCTTACATTTAAAAAATACCTGAAGTGTTTTTTTAAATCCATCATTTCTCAAATTATTGCTATACATTAATGTTGGCATTTTTGTGTAAAGGGGAAAGTAAACAGAAAAAAGCAGACTAATAAGTTGGCTAAAATAAACTTTTAGAAAAATATTATTTTCTACTCAAATTGGCATTAAAATTATGATTGTATGTTAATTACCAGGCCACTATAATAATCAGACAAAATAATTGTTTGCAATATGATGTCATATTTTCTAGATGTGATCATGATATCTCCCATTGCATTTGCTTAGTCGTGCAAAAGCAAATTTTGTGCTTTTGAGATTGGTACTCTCTGTGTTGCTTAGGCTTCTTCAAATTCATATTGATCCTTCCTCATTTTCCAAGTTGCTGGGATTCGATCTGTGAACCACTGTGCTCTGCTATAGAATGAGTTTGACTAGCCCCTAAGCAAGAGGTTGGGTTTATTTCTCTTCTTCTAACACCACATTGTAATAATAATAATAATAATAATAATAATAATAACAGAAGTGATTTTTTTTCAGCTAGATCATAATATTCAATGTTTATCCTGCCTGATCTCTTGGAACACATTCTTTGAATCACATAACCATGCCTTGAGGAAGTTCAAGCTGTCAGTAAAGGAACCTACATGGAAAGAAATAAGTGTCCAAGACCTACAACTCTGATCAAGTTTCAGCTGTCTTTCAGTGCCTAATTCCCAGTTAGCCCTGTCTCAATGATGTAGCTGTAAGATAAGCAAACAGTTACTATTAAAATTTGGTGACAGTTTGCTTCACAGAAGTAAACAGAGCAAATGTTGTTACTAGTATTGGAATATCATGAAAAAAATCTGACGATAGGATATCAACCTTGTAACCATGATAATAATGCCTCCAAAATTTATGGTAAAGTATCATTACCAAAAGTCTGAGGTGACTTAGAGAGAGTATTTGCAATGAAGGCTTAATGAATGGTAAGGAAAATGTTATGGGAAGTTGAGGAGAAAGACACCCTTGTTGTGGAATGGTGAAAAGTTTGGCAATGATTTAAGACAGAACATATGAAATGTGTTTAATCAATGTTGACGAAAAATATTGCTGATGGGAGTACAAACTTGTTTCTTTTAGCTCTCCACAGGAAAATGCAAAGGCAGAAATGTTTTTAAAATAATGTTACATTTTTGAGCAAACTAAATTTCAATTTTTAAGCAAATTTAAATAAACCAAGAATTAATGGGATTGGAATTAAATGAGAAAAAAAAACTATTTCTCAACTCCATATTCACCAGATGGCAAATTATTCTAAAGTTAAGAAATGGCCTCCAGATAAACTCTGTGAGGAGACCTGTGAGATCCATGAAGATTTCAGAAATATTTAGAGTAATGCTTCATGGACCCTTACAAAGAGTTCCACTGCAAAGTTTAAGATTGCAACTTTTAGAAACCTTATACCAAGTTCCACCTGGAAATTTACCATGAACTGGACAACAGAGGAGGGTTTAACAAAGTACTCTGCAGTTTCTTCTAGTAGAGTGTAATATAAAGGATAGGATAAAACTTTGAGAGTTTCTGAAGAAATGTCAAATGTTTCTACAGAAAATGTCAGAAATAGTCCAAAATAAAAGGTTGTGATAGACTCACAAAAGTCTGTGGGTAGGAAATGGTCAGAAAAAAGTTAAAACACAGATTATTGTTTTACCAAAAAGATGACATAGGAAACATGATCAGCAGTCCACTGGGTGGAAAGAAAAACCACCAAGAATAATTCCCAAGGACTATATGTTAACCCAACTCAAGGAAAAGGTGACGTGTGTCTTGCTGCATGTCATATTTTTTATACAGTGCTAACTTCTCTAGTCTTCGAATATCCTGCTTTTTAAGTAATTGTGCCGCTAAACAGTTATCTTGTTCCTGTTGCCTTTCCTACAAGTTTATGTATATGGTGGATAAATAATTAATCTTTTTGGTTCTCAGTTCTTCACATCAAGATACACGATGGTTAAGAAGTGGTAACCTAGTAACTGAATCCAAAACCTTCATACTTGCCTAGATTTCTTAGATGATATATTCTGGACTAGGCATTGAGAAAAAGGAGAATAAATTTTATGTGTAGGAGAGAATTAAATTGTTATGCTAAAAGGACAGACTGTGACATTGGAATTTCTGAAAAGTGTTTGCCATATTCTCTTCCACTCCACGTATGTGTACAGCAACCTGTTTGACACTTTAACTGAATCCTTGGTTTCTTGTTACTGTTACTTGCATTTGGATAGGTTATTTGTTGTGGTGAAAGTGAAACACTGTGACATTTGAGCCTCCTCTGCCTTCAGGATATTAGCCTTTAGTACAAGCCATAAGGAAGACCACACCAATCATAGACAGGTCCTTAGTGAAAGGGATTGATCCTTCCAGCCCTAATTGAGTTATGACAAGATGCACTGTTGGGAACAAAGAGTTGTCTTTGTCAAATCTTCTCAAATTGCAGAATGGGAACAAAGTTAAATGGTTATTTCAAATTAGGGAATATTTGTTCTGTAGCTTTACAATTGTCATTTTCTCACACCTGAAAATTATTTGAGAGTCCAAATATAATGGAAAAAAGTAGAAAAATTAAGCACTAAATAAAAATCTGTAGCTGAAATATCCTGTTCCTAGAATTTAAAATGAAATAATTTCTTTTAAAGTTAAATCTTTCCAAGTCTTTTAAAGTTAAATCTTTCCAAGTCTACCTTAGATAGGATAGATATTTATTTTAGATATAGGGTGTTGTGTGAATGAATGGGATGAAGTAAAAAGAGAGGATTTCACTTAAAATATTAGTGTCAGTATTTGTAATGGCTTTGAGAAAAATACTACACAAATTTCTTAAAATAGTTCTGCAACTGTGCATTCACTGATATTAGAAGGAATCTTAATTATAATCAAACAATCACCCGGTTTGTATCAGGAATAATGAAATAATCTGATAGTCATCATCTACTGCCTGATAAGCACTGCCTGTCAAACATAAGGAAGAGCTTTTCTATAAAATACCATGAGATGGAAGCATAAACCAATGCATAGCTTGGAAAATTCCTGAACCTAAAAGCTATGTTCTGTAGTTTCAAAGTTTTTCTCTGAAACAGTGAAAGTGACACTGTATCGATGGAATTTGGTATCATAAGAGTAACAAAACACAAACAGCAAAACATTTTCAAAATTATATTAATTCCATATGGAGACCATTAGTATTATTGTATATTCAATTGCATATTCAAGTCTATATATTTAATTTCATAGTTAATTTAATTTCATTTCATTAGTGCCAGATGCTAAACCTTTTCCAATGTTGATTTCTTTCCAAATGTAAAGGAAATTCTTGGCCAATCTACTATTTCTTATTAAATTAGGAAAATCAAAAAGAATAGAATCTTCACTAAGTGTGGTCTGAAAGAATCTGATTTGAAAACTGGGTGCAATTTTATGTTTTAAATGTAAACTCAGATTTAGCAATGTTAGTGAAATCATACAACATCACAAATCTCTTACTTGGGGAAACAGGAAAAAACACCTTGGGTTATATATTATTTATTCTTCCAAAAATAATTTACATGCATAAAAGAATATAGCAACATATCTGACTGACAAAGTTTTTCAGGAATAAAAGTCAAATAGGAAAACATTAGCTCCTTTATGAAGAATAGGCTAGGTCCTTAAAATGAAAAAATTCACATTACATTTGTGATTATTGTACTGTTAAAAAATTAGAAAATTTGTACCTATTACTTCAGTTAATAATAAAACATAAGATTTGCCTTTCTATGTCAGTCAGTTTCCTATGGCTAGGACAAGCTGCTGGATACCTGCAATTTAAAGGGAAAGAAGTTTATTTTGACTCACAGTCAGAGGATTCAATTCATGATTGGTTGCCTCAAAGGCAGAAATGGCATGGAAAGGGGCATGAGACAGGCTGCTCACATTGTGGGCATCAAGAAGGCAGTGAGAAAAGTAAGGAGCAAGGGACAAGAATATACCCTTCAAATAATGCTTTCAGTGACCTACACCAACCAAACTCTGCATCTTAACAGCATATTGAGCTGCTGACTTGACAATGGATGAATCCACAGATGAATGCATTGCCATCCTGAGCTGCTCACCTCCTGAATCATGAAATGTTGGGGAAATACTTGTATCTACACTATAATATTCTGCTTCTGGACCACAAAAAAAATCTTATCTACCTCATTATGCAAACTACACTTTGGCCATCTCTTAGAGCTTTTTAAGGTCAACATCTTCATGGTTCCAGCATTGTTGAAAACTTCAAGTCCCACGTCTCTGAGACTTAAGGCAAACTCTTAGATGTGAGCCTGAGTAGAAATTAAAAAGAAAGTCAAATACTTCACACATACAATGGCACAAGGTAAACACACCGGTCTGAAAAATCAGTAAAGGAGAACAGAAATAAAACAGACCAAAAAAAGACCAAAACCAACCAGGGCAGACATTTCCTCAACAAATATTCCATATTCCTCAAATCCCCAAGCTAATAAAGTCTCCACTGCACATTTAATTTCACTGTTCCAGCTTCTTAAAGCATACTTTTAGGGACATGTTTCCTGGCCCCCTAAACTTTCCACTGAAATCTTGGTGGAAACCTTTGTGACCCCACAAGACTCAGACCTTGCATGTCAGGAAGAGGAGCACAGTGTGGATGAAGCCAGGGTTTGGTGTCATTGAGCAATAGCTTGTCTTATTAAAAAATGGTTTCAGTGGCCTCTGAGTTGATCCGGCCTGCGGACCAATGCATGGGTTTTCCCCTAGAGGAAGGAAAACGGGGCGGGGGCAGGGTGAAGAGAGAGAGATGGAGGCAAGTTGAAGTTTCCCAGTCAAACCTCGTTTATTGAACAATGTTCCTGGCTTATAAAGAAGCGGGGGCAGGAAGTTATGGATAGGTCGCTGTCATTTCCTGGGTGGGGTGAGAGGATCCTGGGAAATGTAGGCCGACACACTGGACGCCCACAGGAGGGAGAGATGGAGCGGCAGCCGTGAAGCTATCATGCTGCTCCCTACATCTCCTCCCTTATCACTTTATAAGAGTATGGCAGGCCCTGTGAGGACAGCGCCTGTCTTAGGTCAAGGACTCTTCATATGAACCCAACCAGGCCTTACCCGTCATGGGCCTGCAGGACAGCAATTGGTCCTGTGCCTGTCTTAGGCGGCTGGTGGCGTAACATATGTGTCCCAG